>SDOX01000121.1:153799-192513 GCA_004565275.1 Nannochloropsis salina CCMP1776 | reverse complement strand
CCTTGTACTTCCGGCCCGCCTGCACCTCCCGCCCGTCCTCCAGATGGGACCCTGTCAGGAGGATGGAGGTTTTCTTGCTCACACTGCCCGTGACGCGGCCGCCTGGGACGGAAAGGGGGAGGGAGGGAGGGAGGGAGGGAGGGGGCGGAGGGAGGGGCATCGAGTCCGGGAGGGGAGAGGAGCGAGAAGGGACGGAGGGCGGGCGAGAGGGAGGGAAAGAGGTACTCACGCGACCGAGAGTTGGATGACTTTCTTGCCCGCATACCAGTCCGGCAAGGGAATGGTGTTTGTCGTGACGACCTGTCGGGAGAAGAAGCAAGGGAGGGAGGGGAAGGAGCAAGGGAGGGAGGGAGGAAGGGCGTGGCCGTTGAGACATCTCCGTGGGGAGTGCGACCAAGAGGGGGAACAGGGCGCGAGAAGAGGGGAGCATGAACAAGGCAAGGAGGAAGAGAGGGATGGAGGGAAGCAGGGAGGCTGCATGGGAGGGAAAGGATCGATCCAGACGTTTGGAGCCCGCGGTGCCTCTGGCAACCTCCCGCCCTTCCGCCCTCGCTCCCGCCCTCCCTCCCGCCCTCCCTCCCCACCTGCTTGATCTCGGCGCATTCCTCAATTTTTCGGAGCGCGTCCTGCGTGAACAGGCCGTGGCTGGCAAAGATGTACACATCCTTGGCCCCGGAGGCCTTGCAGACTTGGGCGACACGAACCAGGGTGTTGGCTAAAAGGAGTTAGGGAGGGAGGGCGGGAGGGAGGGAGGGAGGGAGGGAGAGAGGGAGGATGAGGCAGAGCTAGACCAAGGGGGAACACTGCCGACGCTGGCCCCTCGCCGTTACCACCTCCCTAGACTTCCTTGACCCTTTCCTCCCTCCCTTCCTCCCTCCCTCCCTCCCTCTACCTGGATCTGCGTCTCGCCGTCCGCGAACGCCCCCACCACAGCCTTCCCAGGCGCCACGCCCAAGATCTTTCCCACCTCCTCCGCCAGACCCGGGTGAGAACGGCCGCTGAAGATTTTCAGCTCGTGGCAGCCCTTCACAAATTTACCTTCTTGCGTGCATTCGTGTCGAAGCTGAGGGGGGAGGGAGTTGCGGGAAGGGAGAGAGAGGGAGGCGGGGACAGTGGAGGGGTATTTATAGGATGAGTGTCAAAAAGACATGCACCGCGAAGCAAACGTGCCACGTGTCCCCCGACGCCGTTATCTTATTGTGTATTTGTCACGTTTTAGGGTGTGGGGGGGCTCATCAAGTCAAGGAGAACGGGGACAAGCTGGTCTGAGGCGCCATAGGGCCATACTAAAGACGAATAATATTACAAGGAAAAAGAAGCAGAGGCTTACCCGCGGTCTTTGTTGCCACCAAAAACTCGCATTATCGCCCCCATCCTGTCCCGCTCCGTGGTGATCCCCATACTCATCGACTGGCTGGCTTCCGTCGGCGGTGGCCGCCTCTGCTCCCTTCATCAAAGCGGTTCTCCGCAGGGGGAAGAGGGGCGAGCTACGCCGCTCTGAGGTTAAAGGACGATGAGGATGCTTGCTGTTTTCACTTGTGTCCCCGACATTTACAATACTGGCACCTAGCACGCCCAGGGCGAATATAGGCTGGCGGAAAACGTAACGATACATCACTTCAGGTCCCTGTGCAAGGGGGAAAAGGATGACATGAAGGCGTTGATGAAGGCGCTATCGGAGGGGAAAGTTGCGAACTTTGAAACAAACGACTCACAAAATTAATAAGCAATATCAGAGGTGAATTTAAATTGCAAAAAATGCTACGTTGGCAATGGTATTGGCCCAACATCGTGCCAGACTAGCTTCACATCTCGCTCAATGGGAGGCAGTAGCGATGCCAGCGTGGCAACAAAGCACTTAAAGCTCGCGCTCGGGAGGCACCCCTGGAATATAAGCCGGCCACGGATCGTTCCCTACAACTTTACCAATCACATCCATTCTATTTCACTGCATAGGCAGGCATACGGCTCATGTGGGGGTGAAGTGGCCGTCATTGTTTACATTTTACGCGTGGCTTGGAGGATGCGTAGGCTTTCCCCCCCACGGGGTTGGACCAGGAGGTATGCCAGCTCGATATGGCTTTATAGCCTTTGGGGGACCGCGGCCCTTCTGTTTCTCCACTTCCCACGCGGTATGCAGGCATTTGTACCGTGGTATTGTCCTCGTGGCACAACGTATATCGACGGAGTTACAAAAAGGCGGAGATTGATGAAGCGACCAGGGTCGACCCCAGATGGGATCATTGCTTCCACCCTTGATTCTATTCCATCGATCCCCAGACGCAGTGCACACGATTGCGGAAATAGCAGATACCATGAAGCAAGCCATTTATCAATCCATGCCTCAGCGGCTGCTGCGGCTGTTCCTGGTAGTTTGGGTGGCGGCGGCATGCACATCCCCCCCAGTAGATCCAAACCTGGTAGTGGAGGGACCTTCAGCAGCTCTACCCATGCCGGAGCTGTTATCACGCCCACGCCCGCACCTCCCGCCATACTAACTGAAAAAGATCGTGTCACTCGTCCTCAACGACAATTGGTTTGGGGAGAGGAGGAATTGCGCCTACGCATTCGGGAAGTGGAGGGCGCGGTGGAGACCTTGCGGGCGACAGCCTTGGCCCAGTGTCGGGAGGGTCGGTGGGTGGAGGCCGAAAAAGTCGTGCTACGCTTATACCGGGGCAACGACCTGACTGGCGAACGGAAACGAAGCGAGGCTTGGGAACGTGACGGGGTGGAGGGGTACGGGGGCTTCGAGAGGGTAGGAAGCGAGGTGAGCCACGCCTTCTTGAAGGCCTGCATCACCGCCCGGGCCTGGCCAGCGGCCTTGTCCTTCTTGGACCAGCTTCTCTCCAGAAATGTGGTGGGGTCCACAGGAGAGGCAGGACAGGAGGGTGGGGGAAAAGGCGGGGCTGGGGGAAAGGAGGGAGCGGCCCCTGCCCTGGCCCTGCTGGACGTTAGGGTAGCGGAGGCGGCGTGGGAGGTATGTGCCGGCGCAGGCGACGCAAGCCGAATCCTCGCAGTGCTCCGATGTACACAGCCACAATGCTTGGGCCCTGCCGTCCTGGATGTGGCGATGGACGCATGCCTGGCGTGCCAGCGTCGTCTCCTCTCCTCTCTCCCTCCCTCTGCTGGGGCCGGGGCAGCCAAGGGGGGTGAACAAAGGAGGTTACGACAAGATAAAGAGGGTAGGACGTCAGTAAGAGCCCTGGAGGCATCCTGCCTCAGTCAAGTGGGCGTCACGGTCCTGTCCGTGCTGCGAGAGGCGCGGAAGCGGGCCCATGGAAGCGGAGCAGGGGTGGGACCCGCCCCACCCGCCCCCCCCACACGACCATCACCACCACCTTCGCCAACCACGTCCGCCCTCGGCAAGGGAGGGTCTGCCCCAAAAGCCTCGACTGGGTCAGCGGAAGGAGGGGCTTTGCCATCCCACCCTCCGGCCTTGCTTTCTAGCCAGGGGTGGGAAACGGCCGCGGAGGCGCTTCCCTCAGCGGCTTTCCTCCGCTTGCTCCTAGGAGAGGCCAAAATGGCTGCTGCTTCCATGGCTCCTGTACATGTGGATCCTGCTGCCCCTGGCCGAGCGTCTTGCCCAGCGTCTCCCTCAGTGCCTCCCCTTCCCCCCCCCCTAGTCTGTCCTTTCGTCCGCCCATGCTCCTCTTGTACGCACGCGCCATCCAGGCGAGTGTGGTAGCGGGGGAGATCGCCGAAGCCCTGCTCCTTTACAACGAAGCTCTTGCCCTGGTGGAGGGAGGGATGGAGGGAGGCAGGAAAGGCACCTCGGTTGCTCATCGTAGCAGCAACAGCGGCAGCGACGGCAGCAGCGAGAGGCTCCCTCTCAGCATCCATGAGGCCGCGCTTGCCGCTCATGCTGTCCGGGGAGATTGGCAACAGGCGCTGGGGATCTTGGACCGGTTGCGGAAGGAGGACGGGCGGGAGGGAGGGCGGGAGGGAGGGCGGGAGGGAGGGGGGCGGGAGGGGGGCCCTCCCTCGCCTGTTTCAACTCCGCGATCCGTGCGTGCTGTGTCGGGGATGAATGGGAGCGTGGGGTAGGGTTGCTGCGACGCATGGAACGGGCGGGGGTTAGGGCAAACGAGGAGACCTACTGGGTCATTTTGCAGGCCTTCCGGCGGAACGGGGCCTGGGAAGGAAGCTTGAAACTGGTGGAGTACTTGGGGAAGGGGGGGGGGGAAGAAGGTGGAGGGGCAGGGCAACAGCCCTTGACCCCCGCATTGGCCCAGGCGGCAGCAGAGATATGTCTACGAGCTGGGCGGTACGCGGAGGCCCGGACGGTTGTGGACTCGGTCCTGAAGCCCGACACCGGGGCTTTATCCTCCCCCCCCCCGACCCTCTCCTCTGAGCACTTGGCCCTGGGTCTGTGGGCACTGGCCGCCATGCACCCTTCCACGGGTGGGGGGATGGAGCGACAAGAGGAAGCTTATCGGTTGATCACGGCCTTGATGGCCTCCAATGTCCCCATTGCCCGGGCTACCTACGAACACGCCTGCTACATGCTGAGCCTCCCCGACGCCACAGACGGCCCTGCGGGGACCCGGGGGTCCTCTGAACCCGGGCCCTCGTCCCGTGGCTACAAAGACACCCTGCGTCGAATTTACGGGCATGGAGTTGCGGCGGGGGTACTGCCTTCCATTGGCGAGGCCTCTGCCCCCGCCGTCCTTGAGCTGCGCGGGCTGGGGCCCACCCTGGCCAGGCTAGCCTTGGTCATGTCTTTGGAGACCTGGGGAGAGATTGTCTTTACAAAGGACGCAAAAGCATTGCCAGGATTGAGTGCCTCGCAGCCTGCCTTCATCGTTATAATTACTGGTCCTGGACGCTTGAAAGCGACGGTGCAGCAATTTCTGAGGAGGGCCTGCCTGCCCTCGTTGCGCGCTCAGCCTCTGCCCTACAATTCCGGTCGACTGATCTTACCATTGACAGAAGTACAACACTGGCATGAGCATGCAGGTATAGCCCGACTTTCATGGGAGGAAAGCAGGGAGGACTGTGTCGGATAAGAGGACAGGCATATGCTGCAATTACTGGGGTTGGCATACAAAAAGTAGGGGAAATGAAGAGCCTTGAGAGGCGAATGGATAAGTGTAAATATGCCATCAATAGAGAACTCAAATTAGCACGACGCCAGGCGATAAAAAGGTGAAAAAGTTCCATGGCCAAAAAATGAAGCTTTCGAGAGGAAGGGCCTTCCTCTCAGAAGAGGGGATGGGCCACAGGTACACATCTGTCTCTTGCCTTTTTCGCCTGTAGGCCCTCGTTGTCCACGTGCGCCAATCCGTGTTGTGCTCACATCCATTCACGAGCTTGGTGGAAAGTGCGGCAGGTTGTACCCCTGTCTACTGCCAAATCTTGCAACGACTCATTTCCTTGCCATATAAACTTTAACCTCCCCTATCGTCTTCCCCCTGTCACGTCCGCGTTATGTCACCGAAAGGGTTCCGATTCCTGTGAACACGGCCACCAAAGCTGTCACTGAAAGACTGGGTAATCTGCGGCATTGGATTGGAGGACGGTGACCTGTCTAGGGCAGGGATGAAGGAATGCGTCCAGCATGGACTACTTCATCCATTTGACATGACGCTGACTGCCCTCAACCATTCTCTCTACACTTCCCTGCCTCGAACGCTTTTTGTGGTTAGCACTCTGTCGCTTTTCGAACAAACCTCTTTTTTGAGATAATTGTGTACAAGACCCTCACGAGTCGTTGTCATGCACGTTTCTCCAGGCTTTTCAGGAAGCTCCTGACCTTAGCTGGATCTGGCCACTGCCGGATCATAAATTTTTACTCGAGGGGTCTTGACTTCCTCCCCTCTCTTCACGCTGCCAAGACAAGCAACGATGCCTCCATTCTCCGGTAGACGGAGGTCCAGAGCACTAGGACCACGTGAGCCACACATGTGTCTCGCCTTTTGTCTTGGTGTTTTGGTGCATCGTCCTTTTTCTCTGGCCGCCGCTGCGAGGAATGCCCGCGTCCTCCCCGTGCCAGACGACAGGCCCTCTTCAAGCCCCTCCAAACAAGCGTGGCACCACCACATGCACCCGCTTGCATTTATGCATAAGTCAACCCATGCTCCCACGCAAAATTTAGTCTCCCAAAGACCTGACAGGCGCACCAGCCCTGTGTGTGTGAGCGCGACTCCCACGCATGCCTCTGAACACCCTTCATCACAAGCACCTCCACCGAAACCTCGCAAATCTACCTGGGAACGGGTCTCGCAGGTCTTCAACAAAGTTCAGGACATAGCACAGTCCGACGATTTCCAACGGCTTGCCCGCGGGACCCGTACTTTATTGAAAGAGATCGACATCGAGGTCCCTACCATGGAGCAAAATCTAGGCGCGCTCCGCCGGACGTTGGACCGCTCCCTTGGCTCCACGCTCCTTAGCTTCGAGAGGCTTCTGCAGCACTATGAAAGCCGATCGCCTGAAGCGGACGTCCTTTTGTCCGTGGCCCGTAAGCGTGTCACAAAATTGGTGCGCCATGGCCTCCATCAACTCATGACCCCCACCGCCGTCGAATGGGCCATCTACGCCGTCAACAGCACCGCTCTCTTGGTGGAGGAGGAAGCTGCCCGGGTATTGGCCGCACAGGAAGGCTCGGCGGAGAACAGCTTGGACGTTCCGAGTTTCCAAGACATGCAACGGGAAGTGATGCGACGCATGGTAGTGGTGGCGGAGGACGTGGATGCCTTGGCGCAGAACGTGATCCAGAACCGCTGGTTTCGGACCGGCTACAGCGACGAAGAAATGAAACAGTTGGAGGTGCTCTTGCATGCCCGGGTGGTCCCTCGTTTGCTCCTGGCCGTGGCGGCTGCGGTGTTGCATGGCTGGCGCCCTTTACAAGACCCGCTCCTGACCCTCCTCGTGGTGGCTTACGCCTCGGGAAGCCTGAGCAAAAGCGTGGCTGGGAATCTTATGGAACTCTTCGAAGCTTCGTTGGTGGTGAAGGACGGGTGGGAGGGGAGCGGGAAGGAAGGGGGGAGGATTGTCGAGTCTTTCCCGGACGTCTGGAGGACCCGCGAGACGGCCGCTGAGATTGGCGAGGCCCTCTTCCGCCTCTTCGAATCCGTGGAACGCCGCAGTGCTGTCCGGATTGAGGCCCGTCAGGCCCGGGCAAGGGCAGCGGCATCGGCGGCCACGGGATCGATTGTAACGGGCGCTGGAACCGCAGCGCTCCCTGACGAATCGAGTCCCCCAACGCACGTGGCCATCCCCCCTACTCCCGCATCCACCTCTCCCGGCTCCGTGCCGCCGGCCCCCGCTTCTCTGTCCTCTTCCTCTCACGCTCCGTCGACCCCATTGTCCGGGGAGAAGAAATTCATGGTTGCTTCTTATTCCTTACCCAACAAACTCACCTCTTTGTCGGGGGGCGCTGGCCCCCAGGCAGGGAGGGAGAGAGGACGGGGTTCCGGATATTACCCGGCCTTTGAGAGCACGCGTCGTGGCAAGAGACTCCGCTACCTGGTCACGACGGTGCATTTGACCCGTACATATTGGAAAACGGCCGCGACGGCCATGCTAGGGACCATGGGATTGGTCTTCCTCGCGCGGTTGTACGGCAGCCCTGTGGAATTGACGATTGGTGGGGATGAAAGGGGGGAGGGACGGGAGGACAGGAGAGAAGGACGAGGGAGGAGGCGAAGGGATGAGAGAAGGGATGGTTTGTTGTTCAGTACACCTTTGGAAGTGCTCGAGGAGGAGTGAGAGGAGCGCGGGCAGGGAAAGGAAGTCCATGAGAATGTAAGTGTATGTACAGACCCGCACATAAATTGCTTGTGTGATACAAGGCCATGCGGCTGTAATTTAAGCATATTTGTACAAGAAAAATAATCTTTGTAACCCATGTATTTTCACGGAGGTTGTAAATTTTTACTTTTCGGTGGAGAAAATTTTTACTCAAACGTAAAATACGCAGTCTTGCCAAATTAATTTTTTCTTCACCGTGCATTTCACCGGTTGATGTGGCGCACGAAGGTCATTACGACAAAGGTGCCGATCCGCAGCAACGATATATACAAAAGGAGGACGCCGATGTCCTTCCATTTGGCACCATAAGTAAACTCCCCCCCGAAGTGGTCGTAGATGTATTGGTCCGCAGGCGTGGCTTGGAGGCCATAGATGGGCTGCACGGGCGTCGAATCGCCTTCAAATTGGGACATGACGAGCCCTTCCAACATGTAATGTGACGGCACAAGGTAATACACAAACTTCCAAAACGGGGTGATAGTTCTGGGAGTGCACAAATACCCGCCGAAAAGATTCATGATGGCCGCAATGGAGGCGCCTGCCACCTGCGCAGTCTGTTGGTTGGGCAGCAAGCAAATAAGGAATTGCCCGATGAAGACCAAACACACGATGTAAAGGGCGAAAAATACCCAATAGTAAACAAACTTGCTAAAAGGCTCCGCAGCGAGTCCAATGAACCAATAGAAGACGTTGATAAACAGCCCCGTGCTCACGAAGATGTAAGGCAGCTCGACCAGGCCGTAGGAGACCCCGTAGGCGAAGACACTGTACATCGAACTGGCTTGCTCTCGGTAGAAGGCCGCACGTTCTTTTGCCATCACAGGCATGACGCTCATCATGTTCACGATGCCCACGAAGGACGTAGACAGGTACATCAGGCCCACCCGACCGACGATGTCGGTTTCTGTGTCGTAGGGTTTGTCGTGGAAGACGGATCCAAAGACTACGGCCACCAGGACCGAGATGAACATGCGCGTGAAATTGTAATTGGGGGACCGCCAATAGTTCTTGATTGCCTTCGCCATGCATGCCCGGAGTTGTACCTTCAAAGGCGCCGCGTAGCGACTGTCAAAGGCAATGGGTTCGAGACCATGCCCGTGGGAGTCAAACGGCCGACTCAGGCTGTCACAAATCTCTTCGTTCCGGCGGGCCAAGGCGTGGTCTCGGTAGTATTCGGCAAAGTCGAGAGGTTGTGCGGCCGGCTCAATGCCCGCGCCGATGCACTCCAGCATCCAATTTGCCGGATTCACACCCCCGGTGCGCAGGGGTATCACGCCTGGCACTGCCTCCAAATAATTGATGAGATCCTTGCTCCGCTTGCCTAACGGACCGAAGTACACCGTCCTACCCCCGTGTCGGAGGAGCAGGAGCATGTCGAACATTTCAAAAATCGCGCAACTCGGTTGATGGATCGTGCAGAGGACCGAGCGGCCGCTGGCTGCAATTTTTTTCACGGAACGCATGACCTGGACGGAAGGGAAAAGAACAAATAATCAAGCACAGACATGGAAGACACGAAGGCTGAGAGCTCTGAATGGTCACTGCGAAAGCTGTTAGGCTGCTCTGAGCGGATTCCTAGAGTGCGAGTAGAGAGATCAAGTAATCCCATACTTAGCCCTACTCCCTTAGGAATACATAGTCCGTCCGTGCCCCTCTCTCTCTGTCCCTTTCCGGCGCCGCATTCGTACCTACCTCAAAAGCTTTGGCAGCGTCAAGTCCGGTAGTGGGCTCGTCCAGGAAGAGCACAGAAGGATTTGCGACCAGCTCCACACCGATCGTGACCCGTTTCCGCTCCCCCATCAGCAGTCCGGATCCTGCATCTTCGCCGATCACCCGGTCGGCAATTCCACTCAATTCCAGCAATGCGAGCATGTCCTCCACAAAAACCTCGCGTTGTGCGGCCGTCACTTGTGTGTAGGGTAGCCGTAGAGTCGCCGAGAAAAGCAAGGCTTCCCGCACGGTGGAATGTGGGGAGTGCACGTCTGTTTGCTCGACGTAACCCATCACCCGCGAAAAAGTCCTCTGTTCCTTGGGAAAACCGTTCACCAGGATCTCGCCAATGATGCAGCCCGTGGTTTTCCGCCCGGCCAACACGTCGAGGAGGGTTGTTTTCCCCGCTCCCGACGACCCCATCAATGCGGTCAAGGAACCTGGTTTGGCGTACCCGGTCACCCCCTTGACCAGCTCCACGCGTTCTTTGCCTCCACCTTGGGGTTTGGGCAGCTCCACAGAATACCAAATGTGCTTGAATACAAGGGTTATAGGCTGAAAGGTCAAGGAAGCCCCTGTGGGATGTTTCTGGCGCCGCCCCATCGACTGATGGCCTAAAGCTTTCTCCGGATCCGCGTCTGACAGCACTTCATAGGAGAAGGCATCATAGCCTGCGCCCGACGCCCCCACCGCGGGTCCCTCGTTGAGGTCTTTATCCTTGTCTCGAGGGGTCTCATTCGCAGTAGCCGCAAGCTCTTCCCGTTTCGTCGCGCAAGGCACGGGAGCGGCACCCTGTCCTGTCCATCGGATCAAATGCATGGCCAACATGGTCAGCATCAACATAACGCTCCAGAGGGCAAGTAAAAACAAGACTCCGTACACAATCCAATCCCGCTTAGTCTTAAACCCTAGGTTTATCAAATAGATCTCGCCCTCGGAGAGGCATTGAAAGGGTCCGTTAGAACCGGTGTATTGTAACATTTCCTCCGGCCTGCGGGGGTCACAGGGGATGGCCCTGGGGACGGGCGGGGGATATATGATATGCTGGCTGTAGGTGGGCGAGGAGAACTCGTTGACGGCCAAGGCCCGAAGACCCCAGGCCAGAGGATTGATCCAATACAACCAGGTCCAATAGAATGGTATGTCCTCTCCTTTAATGGTCAAGCCTGAGAAGACGACGAAGAGTAAGACAAAGAGGGAGCAAATGGGCTGTGCCTGGGCGAGGCTGGGAACCAAGTGAACGACGAGCCGGAAGATTTGTCCGATGCCCAAGGCGGTGGAGAAAGCCACCAGAACGTAGGTCAGATAAAAAGCGCCATAGTCCGCCCTTGATAAGGCAGACAAAAAATAGGCGAGAGACGTGAAAACCATCGTCTCCACGAACTGGATGGGGATTTGGACAAGCATCTGAGCCACCACAGCGGACGAGGTCGGGAAAAAACCGGCGTCCCGTTGCTTGTAGAAGACGGCGCGTTGCTCCATGACCGTGGGAATGGTGGCTAAATTTCCCAAGGTGATAAACATAAGGGAAAAGAAGAGCATGCAGACCTTGTCCGACCAATCATGCGCATCCAGTTGGTAGAAGAGGGTTCCGGCCATCGCCCCCATGAGGAGAACTTGCATGATCCGCCCGCGCAAAAAGACACGGTCTCGCAAGGTTATTCGAGCCTGACGCTGGAGACACAACCAAGTACTTCGGAACCATCCGTTGCTGAACTCGCAGCGCTGCCGCCGAAGCCAGGGCGCGAAGGAGGGAGGACGTTCCAAATTATCGATCATGTTTTCGTAAATTTCCGTCTCTTGGAAGGCCCGCACAAATTCTTCTGTGCTGGTGGGAGGGTCAGGAATTCCAGCTGCGTAGCGTTGGGCGGCCGGAATGATGAATTCTGCCCCTGCGGACGTCGTCACCTCCACCAGGAAATCGGCGACGTCCTTACGGAGGGGGCGGCGGAAACCCAAGTTCTCGAAGTGGTCAAGAATGAGCTCCCGCGGGCCTTGGTACACAATGTGCCCTGCATCCATCAGGATTACGTCGTCGAAGAGGTCGAAGACTTCGGGTGGGGGCTGAAGTAGGCAGACGACAATGTTGGCCTGTAATGCCCGGGTGCAGCCGGACAGCGTCTTGCATATGTCAAAAGTAGCGGCGCTATCCAATCCCGTGGAAATTGAGTCCATCAAAAGGACATTGACCTGCCCGCCTGTCATTTCCGCCGTGGTCAACCGTTTCTTTTCTCCGCCGCTGATGCCGCGACACAAAGTGTTCCCGACAATGGTGTGCTGGCACCGAGAAAGACCGAGGACCCTCAACGTCTGTTCGACCTTCCCATTCTTCTTGTTGGCCCCATGACGCTCGGACCCCAAGGTAGAGGAAGGGGCACAGATGGAGGTGGACGATGCTGCGGAGGAGGAAGCCGCCTCTTGTTCTTGGAGGAGGTGCTTTGCCAACTCCCGGTGGGAAGGCAACGGGTTCCGGAGACGAGGTGGAAGCCCGATTTTGGCCTGCGGGCCATTCATGCAATCGTAGGCGAATTGCACCGTTTCTTGAACGGTCAGAGTGGATGCGTGACAGTCGTCCTGGGAAACGAAGGCCACCACCTTGGGTAAAGAGAAGCGATGGGACTCGGCCGTATCCCCGTTGTACGTCACGCGGCCCTTCAGCACCGACGTGCGGGTCCTCTTCACGCGTCCTGCCAGGGCCTTGAGGAAGCTGGATTTGCCAGAACCAGGCGGGCCGAGGAGAAGGGTAAGGCGGCCCGGAAGCAGCACGCCCCGAAGGTCTTTCAATATGTGAAAGGACGCTTGCTGCCGCTGCTGGTTATTACGTAACAAACATGTGAACGGCCAAGACCACATCTTCAGGCATTGTGCTCCCACCGTGAGGGTGGTTCCGCTAGTACTTTGCTGTTGTACACTATAGTTCAGATCATCGAAGCGGACCTCAGTAGCATGAGCATAGACGCTTTCGCTGCGGATTAGCTTGGGAGGATGGACGCAGTTCGATGTGTCGAAGATCTCAGTGTAGTCAGGCCGCGTCAGTTGGCTAGGACTCCTGTAGTGTTGCAACATGGAACCAGCTGCAGAGTAGGAAAGATTGTTTCCTAGCGTTGGAAGGTGCTCGGGAGGAGGAGGGGAGGAGGGGGCTGTCGGGATCACCCGGGATGCTAGTCCTGAAGAATGCTCGTGGAGATGACCGTGTGGGCTATGCAAGAGAAAAGACGATGATTTTGAAGTGGAATGTCCAAGATTTTCCCGTAATGCTTCAAGATCTTTGACCCCATGAGCAGCCAGTGCCTCTTCCAGCCGGTGAATGTATTCATGCTCCATCATCAGAGCTTTCGATGCCTCTTTGAGTTGAGCGCGGAGCTGAGTTTTTGGGCTTGGCTTCAGACCCGGAAAAGATGCAATCACCTCCTCATCATTGTTTATGTTATTTTCTTCCTCATCCATTCTGGTTTATATTGCTTCAGGGATAAACAGAGGAGTCACCTTTATAGTAAGGAAAAAAGGATCGATGAAATCGTGTTCAAGTCCGCAACATATTTTAAACCCGCCCTATCGACGACAGCGAGCACTGAGTATTACAAACCATCAAATCAGTCCATTCATTATCATTCCAAGTAAAAAGGTAGGCATTCGATCTGTCATGACAGCGGGAAAGACACTGTGATATGGGAAAGTGGCGATTGATGGATCGAGCGGTTTTTGGTCGCTTTAGTAACGGTCGTGAGTTCTCAGGTAGCCCAGATTACAGGGGTTAGCGAACTTCGTGCAAAACTTGGTAGCAAGAAAATATCATTGTAAATGTTCAGACGATCACTTTGTAAACAGGCTGATCTGTGGAATAAGCCTATTTACCGGACTATGTTCTTTTAGAGCCCAGGGCCGGTCTTTCTCCTTGAACCTCAGCCGTTAAGAGCAGTTAGGCAGTTGCTGTGCCTCGAGAACGTAAGAACCTAAAAATAGTAAAACTAATATCGCGAATACCACAGAGCAATATGTGATAGGGTTTACTAAAAGTTGAAAGCATCGGCACCATGTTCAATTGCTTAATTGGTGGGTTGAGCTTTCTGTAATCACCACAATGAGCGTGTCGAAATGTAATTGAAGTCCAAGCCCAGAGACTACTTCCTCTTTCCTCTTGAACTGCCCGCTTGCGCATTAGGAACGATAATTTTCCTCTTAGGCTTCATTAAATAAAGCTCCTTTCACTGTTCAATGGAATAGTCATCTTACGGGAGAAGAAATTCAATCAGTCCAACCTCCTTCAGGTTCGACGCGTCACGCTGCTCGCACCATCGCTGGCATCCCGAGCACCTCCTGCATCTCATCATATCATACCTGTCTGTGAGACAACGTAAAATTACAAATACTATGTATTACTCAATATAGTAAGACGCAAGACCCTTTTAAACGAAACATGCATCCCTCTCGAGATGCGATGTATTTCTCTTGTTTTGATATTATTTGCTTGCTGAATTTAAAGTCAGGTTGCGCAGATCATATATCCTTCTCCTTCAAACCATACAATGTGCATGCTGTTGCTGCCTTATTTCGGATTTCCGTTACCTCTCCCTTTCCCCCCGCCGGTCTTGTCTGCGGCTCCCTCTTCTTGCCGAAGCGCCTTTCTCCTTTTCACATCGTAATTAAAGAGCCGGGCCATGTTCACTTCAATGGTAGTTGTCTGATTCTTCAGATGTTCCAAATCTTCATTGGTCGTTTTCTAAACAAGAAGGCGTTGAGAAAGGAGGACGGATTAAGGCATATTTTAAAGCCATACTGTCCAGGAGATTGATGTTTTTGGCGGAGGATACGTGACGGCTTACCACTTTTTCCTTGGCATTCCTTAGACTTGTTTCCAGAACTCCTTTGGCCTCCTCATAGGAGTATTCCAACATGACATTCGCGCCCAGCCAGAGGCAAACACGGCCGTGGCAGGCAACTTCAGCCTTGGCATAGATAGTATCAGCTTTTTAAAAAAACCATGGTAAGGAAATGGGAGAAATCGGATGAGTACATGCAGAGGGAAGATGTGAGAAAGGTACCAATCACCCTACCTAAATTGTAGTGAGTAGTCAGGGCCTCCCCCTCAGCTTGCTTTCCTTCGAGGACGTGAACGAGTTCCAATGTCTTTTCAATCTCCGGTATCTTGGCCTTCATAGATAATTTGACGCGACCCAAGCTATTCTCTAAAGTTTTACATTTGCTGGAGCGACCCGATGGAAAGAAGTTAGAACCACACCAAGAGGGAGGTGAAAATATGAAATACTATGATCAATAAAAGATGAGGTTATAACTATCGTTCATTCCCCACCCTTGCTTCTTCTTGAACCTTAATATCTGCCTTACCCGTAAAGTTCATTGAAAGCCCCGATCGCGGTCTCCACTGGCACTCCCCCCAAGGTCTGTAGAAAGGCTCCCACGTCCTCCTTGTTGGCACAGGAGAGAACGTGCGTCGTAGAAAGGGGTTGTGGCGGCTTCAGTTATCGAGTGAAATAATCAGGCCATGCATCGAGAGCAGCATACTTACAATAAAGGTGGCCGTGGGTATACCGCGAGGGTTTTTGCCCACAGAAAGATGCTTTTGTATGTCCACATTTTGTTCCATGGTACCAGTATCCGTGGCAGCCATGGCTCTTGTACCAAGCTGTAGTTTAATGAAAGCACTGTGAGGGAAGCTATCGTGTCAGAGCGCATCCACTGACTGAGGAATTACGTAGAAAAGCAATACCAGGCAAACATTTTGCGATAACGCTTCTCAAAAGCAATGGAAAGGTATCATGGCATTTCCCTCAAAACCGTCCGTGCTAAGCGCATGCACGTATTTTTACTATGCATTTAACATCCCAGCGCTGTGAGACACAGACAAAGCCATCATTTGAAGGAAAGCCCCCGGAAATACTGCCTTGCGAAGACGGGGGGGAAGTTGTGTGAATTAAATCGATGTCAGCTACAACAAATACTTCCGCGGCGCGTTCAGCGAGGTCTTCCACAAGGCCATGGCCGCGGGCGGCTCAGCGACATTTTCAACTCCTTTATCATCCCCTCGCGTAATTATGGACCTCTTATCACGGCGTGCACAGACAAGAAAGCCATGGGGTCCGCGTATTACGATGCAGAGGCCGGTCGCTACGTGCTGCTGGGATACGCAATACTCATCACGTTTGCCGGTACTCTGGGTAAGTCTATTTGTTCCTCGTATTCTCCTTCTTTCTTTTTTTTGGGAGGGGAAATTTGCCTGCGATACGTTTCTTATTTCGGCATGTAAGTATCAAAGACTGCATTGAGACGAGTGTACTTGATCACGATCAGATGTAAAGCTTAATCACGGATTTTGCTACCCAAAGCTATAGGGGAGGTTTGTCGTTTCTTGCGTCATGGGTCCATGCCCGACGAAATCTGTGATATCAGTGTAACACGTCAAATCAATTATTGATTCTGATCCTTTCCTTGGTGCCAACTTCCACATTTACAACAATTCATATTGCCCGATCGTTGGTTCTTTTCTCGGTGTAGCTTGGGTGAAGGCTCGTTCTCGCATCGAGGTGATGTCGGCCGTTGTCAGCTTTATTTGCTTATTTGTAGCTTTTGGAATCTCTTGGACGTACCCTATCGTCGCCTTCGCAATCGCAGCAATTGTTGCCGCCAATGTGGCCATCAATGACGCCTTGCGTCTGCAAGAGTCGCGACAGATATTCCCTACAGGGATCACCCTAGTCATCTCTGTGGGCAGCTTTGTCTTCTTTTGTATTTTGGCGGCAAATGCGCCTACAATACAATCCTCACGAGGAGGAGGTGACAACCGTCATTTGGGTACTAAGCCATTTGTGGACTTGAAAGGCAGTTCTGTCCTGTGGGAGAATCTGTCACCTGTTTTTCTGAGAGGCCGAGACAGCCCGTTTCTGCCACTGCGTGAGGAAACGGGCCGATTGTCTTTGAGACCGAGGGGCTGAAAAACATTTAAATGATGTGAAGATGAACCAAGCATGTAAAAACTTATCCTGTACTCTGCATAGCTTCCGATTTCCGAAAAATAACCGAACAGACGACGTAAGCATGCCACTTTGACTTTCAGGAAAATAGTTTCTCAACCATTGCCGAAGCGTACACATACTGATTTCCCGAGCACTTCGTGCCTTTGGGTCTGCCGCATGCTTATTTACTTAATTAATTATTCCCGTGAGTTCGAGACCGGGTTCCAAAGACCACCTTCCGAGAACGTCACAGTCGAGTTCATGTACACTTCCGCGCTACCCGTGCTGTGGGAAATTGCTGGTAGTCCAGGCAATCTTCCGTGAAAAGAGACGGCGCTGCACCGGCTTGCTCTTTTTCCGTGAATGCCAGACCCCGCGGGACGTCAGGCACAAGGTAGACATCCCCCTGCAATTCCCCCCCTCCTCAAGGCCCCCCTTCCTCCTCCCTCTCCAAAGATAGCTCCTCCAGGGTCAAGGAAACCGGCAGCTGTCTCTCAGAGACTGGCGTCCCTCTTGTCTCTGGCGTAGCCTTCCGGTCTTCGGGAAGCTCCTTCCCGTCTCGTCTGGCCTGCTCCTTGCGTGCCTGCAGCCATTCCATATCTCGCCGGTCGTTCTCTGCCCGGATCACGCGATCCCTCTTATACTGACGGTACCCCATTACCCCCATCAAAGCCACCAAGCCCAGGAGACACACCACAAGACTTATGCCCAATACGTTCTTGCTCGGTGGGTTCTTAGTCTGAGGCTCCTTCTTCGACCCGTCCTTGAGGATAAGGGCGGTGGAGTCCGAGGGCTTCGCCCTAGGACTCTCTTTGGGGACCATCTCTTGAGGACTCGCCGTGGGGCTGGGAGTGGGCACCGGCGCAGAGGTCACGTTCAAGCTGCAGATCAAGCTGGACGGGATGGTTCGCCGGCCGGAGCGGAGTGTGAGGTTGCCCGTGGCCACCTGGGCCAAGCTGTCTTGCACGTGTGCGGCATCCGCATCAGAGGAGCATTGCAAGGCGAAACGAAGGTGGATTTTGGGGGCCACCGGGTTGGCACAGGCATCATCGGGGAGTACACGCTGGTTCAAGAGGACACGGCGCCGCCGATCGCTGCCCAGACGACTGACAGGGAGGCTGACAAAGGACGTGACGTACGGCTTGACTATGTTGTAGGTGGCGGTCTGCAAAGCCGAGACGTCCGTGGTCGGACCCGCATAGACCATGTCCACGTCCCAGCCTCGCAGGACGTCGTCCCCGCCCGAGGCCACCTTGCCCCTGCCCAAAAGGGAGAGGAGGGCGGCGTCGTTGTTGGTCGTGCCTGGTGGCAAGGGGTGGATGGCCGCCTGGCTTCCGGTCGTGGCGGTGACGTCCGAGTAGGTAGCAGTCTCGCTGGAACCGTACAGAGGGTCTTGGCCCAGGGGGCGGCTGGGAGTAGGGGCCCAGGTGAGTCGGAAGCGTGGAGGGCGTCCCGTGGGGGCATGGGTCGGGATCCGGACAGGGGTTTGATTGGATTCAGGGGCAGACTCGGGCATAGGATTGTCCGCGGGAGAGGCCACCGGCCCTAAGGTCGGGGGAAGGCTTTGTGCTGGGGTCATGGCAGAGGGACGCGCGATATTCGTGTCGGTCGCCTTGGGAGAGGAGCTCGATGGGCTTGAGGGGCTATCGGGGTCGTAGGACGTCTCCTGTGGAGTGGGAGGCAACGGCGCAGCAGCGGAAGAGGCTGAATCCGAACTCGACGAGAACAGGTTCCCCGAAAACCACCCACTATTCTTGGACGAAGCCTTGGTGGAGGTTGACTTCCCAAAGATTTTCTTTCGCTTTTTCGTTCTCTGGGCAGTCGCAGGCTGATTGGGTCCGGCGACTGTGGACACTGGAGCCTCTGATCCCATTACGGCGCGGCCCACAAAGCCATCCACATCCGTTCCTGGGGAGTCCAAGGCCTGTCCTCCCAAGACCAAGCTTCCTTTGCTGTAATTGCCAGCAAGGTATACATTGTTTTCTGCGTCCACCCTAACGGTCGCGACGGAGTATGCGCCCCGCTTTCCTTCACCTCCGAAGGAACGATCAAAGAGGATGGTGCCATCCTCTGCTTGCAGGCGCGCCACGTAGATATCACCGGCATCGGAACCAATTGAGATCAGTTCTCCGTTTGCACCGAAAGGTGTGTCCTTTGTTGTCGTCCCAGAGATGTACAAGAAGCCCAAATAGTCCACGACGATCGACGCAGGCGCTGGGACTGCTTTCACCCATTGGATGCTTCCAGTTTTAAGACTCAGGCTGATCAAACCCGCCGACTTTCCGTCGCTGCGCGCCAAAATGCTGCGACCCAAGAAATTTCCCGTGATAAACAAGGACTCACTCGCTTCACTCGCGGCTAATTGTAAGGGCGGCGATGATGCAATCTCTCCGACCTCCTGGCCCCACATGACATGCCCATAAACACTGTCCAGGCGTGCAATGAAACCAGTGGGATTCGCCCGCCGCTTGTTCGGATTCTCGCTCCGAAGGACGGAGACCTCGTCGAGGGTAAGGACGTCGGAGTAGAAGTAGCCCGTGATCAGGAGCGCTGAGGATTTGGGTAGGATGGCCATGTCCGTATTGACGTCGTCTTGATCCCCAGTGAACGTAATGCCCGACATCAAATCGCCCGTGCGATAGGAATAGTGGTCCACATAAATATCCAAGGAGCCTTTCTTGAACAATTCATCACCCCCTTTTTTCTTGCCCATCAGTTCCCCGCTCCCTCTGCCATCATCAGTGTCGTCATCCTCGAGTCCTGCCGAGAACTTCGACCCAAAGTTGGACTCGTTCTCTTCCGATACCGGTGGTTCGCCCAGAAAGCTACCACTTAAAAACAGGCAATCATGGGCAGCATCAACTACCATGCTACCAACATTGCTGTCTCCCGTCTGAGTGACCCAAATGACCGTACCTTCAGCATCTACGCGCATCAAGTATGTATTGTATTCGGGTTCGTCAGCAAGGCCGTAGATCAAGTTGTACACCGGGGGGCCTGCGTCGCCAAACGTAAGCACCTCCGACTGGAAGGTGCCTGTAAGGAACACGTTGCTTCCATCCGGATCCACCACCACGTCCTGTACGACATCGTCCATATCGCCCCCAAAGACGAATGCCCACTCCAAGTCTCCCGACGAATCGATTTTTGCGAGGAAACTGTCCGCGGAGGGGTGAGCCGATTCGCCGGTTTTGCCTTGATTTTTGAAAGTCATATTACCAATTTGAATAGATTCCGCATGAAAATCTCCCACTACGTAGGCATTCCCCAGTTTGTCCACCGCCATGGCCTTTGCTGTGTCGTCCCATTTTTTACCACTTATGCGGAGCGCATAGCCGGCTACCGCCTGAGCCTGCGTCGCACCTAAACCCAAAATTAGGATGAAGACACTAGCAATTAACCCATGCTTGCGTGGTGGCGCCGTTGGCCGCATAAAATGGCTGATCAATTGAGGAACGGAATGATTCCTCGTTGAATGTGTACGACTGCCAGGGATCTTGTTATTCGAATAAAACCTTGAATAAGGCCCCTGAACCTTTTTGTATGAGTATATATATCATGAGGAAACATACATAAAGGAGGACTTTTTTGGGATGTACAATGATACTTATCCACCATACTTCGGCAGATTCTAGCCCACACACACGAAGAGTGACTTCAGAGTACATGCAGTAAGCCGCCCTGATGATTTTTCTTCCCTTATCCGTATTCGCTTGTAGTATATTAAAGTCATAATTATTACCACAAAAGCTGATTGAATCATATAAGACTCCATTTTCAAGAGTTATCCCCGCCTCTTCGAGCGTGCACAGGCTCTGTTTCCGATATGACAAGTGTCGATGTCATCGTATAAGCAGTATCCATACAATTAAACTTGCGTGAGGTAGAATTCAGTGCCAATATCACAAGAAAGCATTGTTTTACCAATAAGTGAGCCTATAATTGGTACTTCGTCCATGATTCGCTCTCACTGAATGAACATAAGTTGGTGGAGCCAGGTGACCGTTGAGATCTAGGCAGTCTCCCGTTTCAGATTTTCAAAAATTCAAGCAACTTGCGTGGCTCAAGTAGAATGCCCTTGAAAGTTCTCACACGCCGTGTCTTTCGAAACAAGATTCAATACGCTTCAAAACTTTGTTGTTATATAGAAATAGAATAAGAATTGGTCATGAGTGGATGTGACGAAACCGGTGTCACCAAGCTTGTTAATTGAAAACCCGGTCATCAAGGTGCTCTGAACGAAAAAGCGACAGTGCGCACAGATATGGCGCGCAGACAAGACTCTTATGGGCCTTCGAAAAAATCAATATTAGACTTGAACAATTACTACTACTAGGATTGCTTACTTTGATTTGAAAAATAGAATTGTATTTGTTACGTGAATGGCATACAGACAGGATGACTTCTTGTAGACCTCCTTGCCTCCTCTTACTGGTGGCTGACCCACACATGCCTTCAAATTTATGCATAAATCATCAGAACTGCACAACAAATTTATGCAGTAATCGTACGTACTTCCAGCTATGAAGAACGCTACCGAACCAATAAGCATGCTTCATTCCCAACCTCGACGACGACACAAAACCAAGCTAGCATTACACCTTACTTTTTCCCCAGGTGCTATATAAATCCTCCACTATTTTCCGACTGGTTCCTCGAATGTGGTGGTACAAAAAAGCATGCAAGTCTTACCATGGATTTATTGGCTCTTTCTTTTACCGCGAGGGTCTTGAAGGAGCATGCGGGGGGCTGGATCCTTGCATCCATTTTTCTTTCTCTTGAGCCAGAACCGTAGCATAGCGTAGCTTTAGCTCATTTTTTTGAGCAAGCATTGCGGCTTCATGTTCTTGCTGCCACCGCACTCGTTCACCATCCAATTCCGTCTCCCACTGAGCCCGTGCGTCGACAAGGCATGTGGAGTCCACCCCGGCCCCTGATAACGCCTGAGCAAGGCTTTTGGCATGCTCCTCCGTCATTTTTTTCCGTTGTGCTGCCAAAGAGGCTTGTAATGCCGTCGAGTGCTCTTGCTTGGCGACTTCGCGTTCCGAAGCCAAAGCAGCCGCCAGGCTCGCGGCGTGCTCCGCCACCCATTTCTCTCGCTCTACGTCTATCACCGCTCGTATTCCTGCAGGATGGTTGGGGTCAAGAATACTACGCTGCACATTGAGACTTTGAGCGTGCTCCCTTTCCCATGCGGCACGTGCCTCTTCCATGGCTTCTTGAGCTTCTTGGCGCCATTTTTCTCGTTCCTGCATCAAGGCCTGGCCGTAACGTTGTTTCAGCGTGTTTTTCTGCGCAAAGAGCTCGGCCTCCCGCTCCTGTCTTCCCTTTTCTTTTTCCGCGGCCATGGCTGCTTTCAAAGCGGTTTCGTGCTCCTTGGTCAGCTTCTCCCGTTCTGTTAATATGGCAGCTGTCGTTGCCCCGGCCAAATCTCCCGACGACGCTGCGCTCAGCGAAGCCAGGAGAGATGCCTTCTCGCGTTCCCATTTCTGCATCTCCTCCGTAAGTGTGGTGGCATATCGAAGCTTGAGGGACTTTTTCTGGGCGGCCAAGGCTTCAGCTTGCTCTGTCTCCCACTGTTTCCTCTCCTTCTCCAAAAGAGTTGCCACGTCCACTCCCCCTTCTTCTTTACCCTGTCGTCTCTTAGCCTCCGATCCGGCCCTTGCCACGGCCGCTGCGACGGCAGTTTCTTGCTCCTGGCGCCATCGGGCTTCCGCCTCGGCCAGGCGGGACTCATGCTCCTCCTCTAAACGACGACGTTCTGCATTGACAGCGTCCGCCACCGTTTGGTCGGATCCAGCCTCTTTTGTACCCATTCGCTCCTCCGCTTGCCATTTCTTCTTCTCACGGGTGATCGCAGCAGCGATGATCCTGTCCCGTTCTCGTTCCCAGCTCTCCTTCTCGAAAGGTAAGGCTTCTCTTTTCCCTTGGGCCACATTACGACGGACGGCAGCGAGCTCTTCAGAATGCTCCAGCTTGAGGCGATCGGCCTCCTCTTTGACAGCGTGCGCTAGGGCCGCCTCGTGCTCTATCTTTAGCCTTCCTTGCTCCGCGGCTAGCACGGTTTGGTGTCGAGCGTGCCAACGTTCCTTCTCTGCCTCCAATTGGCGCGTTAACTCTTCCGGGGAGGCAATGGCTCCACTCCCCGTGGCGGAAAGGGACGCCCTTGCGTTGGGTGTGAGGCCTTTGAAGCCCGTAAAAAACGATCGCGGCGGCTGAGATTGTGGCTCTGTGACCCGTGCAGGGCGTTGCAATCGGCGACTTTGGACGACGTAGAACACGCCCACTGAGAGCATGACACCAAGGAGGCCCAAGATTATCCCCATGATGAGACTGAATGCCTGGATACCTTTTTCGTCTTGGCAGGCAGCGCCATCTGCGCCCATGGTTTCGACCCCCGATGTCGCTGGGACCATTTGAGGGGCCGCGAAGCTGTCGTCCGCCTGGGTCAAGGGGGAGGCCGAAAGTGCGCTGTAGCTGACGCTGCACAGGACTGTGTTGTCAAAGATGTTCCTGCCGCTGTCCATGGCAGACACGCCATTGATCATATCCTCCAAGAGGTTTAAAATTTTGGCCGTGGCAGCTCTGTTTTTGGCTTCGATGTAAAACGGAAGGCTGAACTTGGCGGTCTTGGTGTCGGTGCACCGATTGACTCCTAGCGATCGCTCGTAGGAACGTCCGTCCCGCGTTTGAGATGCTTGATACTCGAGCTCCTGGAGGGACAAGGTGGACGCTGGAGGGATCGGGGAGGAACCGGCCATGCGGCGCCGGTTCAGGGCGGCCACGCTGGGAATGAAGGTGGCGTAAGACGTAGCTGTTTACACCAGGGAAAAAATTTGGGCATCAAGAAGAGATGGGAAAAAAGTTATTTAATCACCGAGCAGGAAAGTCACACAAGTGTCTTGCGTGTTCTCCCCCCCTGCTGCCCCCATTTCTCCCCGCCCTCCCGTCCGCCCCAGGCTTCCTTACCGTACGGCCGAAACAGCTGGTACAATGACCGTTGAAATTCCAGAATGGTGGTCTGAGACCCGGCGTACGTCAATACCATGTCAACATTGGTCCCTGCCACCGCAGCACTGCTCCCGCTCGTGTCCAGAAGCGTGGGCAAAGTGCCAGAGGAGAGACTGTCGATACTCAAGGGCATGACGGGCGCTTTGGTGGGCGACAACGTGTTTCGCACCGGAACTGGTTCCCGAGTCGGCATCTGGGTCGGCCTCTGGGTAGGCGGGAGTGACGGGGCTTGGATGTTGGACTGGGCGGTGGGGGACGTTGTCGGGCGAGGGGTAGGACGAGAAGTGGGGGTGCGGGTAGGGCGCCGGGTCGGGGCCTTGGTAGGAGGCTTGGTCAGCAAGGCCTGCGCTGTGGCCCATTCGACGGTGGTGGGCGAATGCGTGGGAGACGGTGTGGTAGGCCTGCGGGTAGGGGCCATGGTGGGGACCGGGACCTTCTGAGGGGCGGCCGTTCGACCGGGAAGAGGGTGGGCGACGCGACCGAAGAAGCCGTCCATGTTCCCCGACCCCGGCGTGGAGAGCATGGTGTCTGCGAACTTGATGGCGCCCCCGGTAAAATTGCCCGCCCAGTACACATTGCCAGCCGGGTCAACGGTCAGGTCGTTCACCGCATACCTCCCCGTGCTCCCGCCTCCAAACCGTTCCACTTGAACGACTTCCCCCTGGCTGTGGCCGTCCATGCGCGCCAAGTACATATCACCGTTGGCACTTCGGGCAATCAGGTTGGGGATGTCGTAGGAAAACGACACAGACGCCTTGAAGGTGCCTGCCACGGTGATAGCACCCGTGTAGTCCACGCCGACCTGCTGGGGCGGCGGCAGACCTTTCACCCAGACGATCTCGCCCGTGTTCGCGTTCATGCGCACCAGGGAAGGGAAAAGAGAGCTTCCGATACGTCCCGCCGTCGATTCCATCAAGGCCATCATCTCAGGCGAGCCAAAGGTCCCTGTCACGTACAACATGGTCCACGGTGCCGTGGTCCGGGTGCTGTCAACGGCCAGCCGCAAGGGATTCGAGCCCAGCGCCAGCCCCAGGGTCTGCCCCCATACCACCAGCTTTCCCGTCGGATCGAGCTTTGCAACGAAGCCGTAGTGGTCGCCCGGTAAGGGGCTGTCCGTGTTGGTCAATACTAGGTTGGGGGCAAGCCGGACGCGGCCTGATTCGGAGAATCCGGTCACGAATGGAGTCGTCGTCCCTGCCTCCAGCACCAGGTCCGTGGGAATTTCATCCAAGTCGCCGGTAAAGACCGTGCCATCCACCAGCTCGCCCGTCACCGAGGAATAGTAGTCCACGTACATGTCTGTGGAATAGCCGTCATCGGGCGCAGGTGTTGCAGTCCCCTCCTTATGGAATGGGTTCTCAGCCCAGATGCTGGTGGACGGGCTTCCTCCCGCTTGCTCCACCGGTCCCGTTTCCTCCGACCCACCTTCGTCGGTCACGTCATCATCGACCACACCAAGTGGAAGGGATGATTCCAAGGCTTTCCACGTATCGTCGTCGTTTCTCGTGGCCAGGTAGGACGGAAAGGTGCCTGTCACGTACACGCGCTCAGAGTCCGAGTCCACAGACACGCTGGCAATGTTCTTATCCCCGGTTTGGGTACGCCAGAGGACTTTCCCCGTCGAGCTTACTTTGACGATGAACACATTGGTTGGTAACGTGTCGGCGTCGTATATGATATTTTCCAGGACGTCGTCGTTTGCCTCGCTCCCGACGGGGGAAAAGGACATCTTGGGAGACTTGAAAACACCTACCACATAAGCAGAGGCCCCGGAGGGGTCCATCGCTACGTCAACCACGACGTCATCATGATTTCCACCCCAGTTTGCAGCCCAGTTTAGGGAACCATCGGCCTTAAAATGGGCCACAAAGACGTCCGACGTGCCTGGCGGGCCCTGATTGGCCAGGGTTGCGGTGTCCGCCACCGTCACACTTTCGGAGCGAAAGCTACCTGCAACAATCGCATTTCCGTCCGCATCAATTGCGAGCGTTTGAACTGTATCTTCTTCATTATTGGAGCTTGCCACTTTGGTCGCGTAAAGCGGTAAAGTCTCTCCCTGGGCCTTGCCCGCCTCGGCGAGAAAAATAAATATGACAATGGCTATCAGGAAGCCACATCGCCATGAGAAGGACACGGCGAAAAAACGAGGCTCACGCGACCGCTGCAGCCAAGCCTCTACCATTTGCGTTAAGAATGCACTTTTTAAATTATTGTAATCTCTGATTAGACCAGGACGCCCCGATTTGTCGCAGAGAGCATGAGATACCTCTCTGAAAAAAAAACAGGAGTACAGAGGCCGCCGGATAAGCGCTCTCCTATGATTAATTATAATATTCGGCCAGGAAAGCGAAGATGATGTATGAATAAATAGAGTGGATGGTTGGACACAGAAATGCCTCCAGCCAATAAAGGCGGAAACGAGGAGCTACTTCTCAGAGAAGCGTCAACTGGCCTCAACGGTAAATTTGAAAATCCAAATTAAACTTGCGGTGAAGGATTGAGCATGTTTTTACAATCTAAAGAATAATAAATTGCTTCATAGGTAGCCAGACATGTTATTGAAGCAAAAATATTTTATTGTTTTTCCTTAAGCACGCTTACTGGGATGGCCGAACGGGGCTTGGGCCCCACCTTTTGGATCTTTTCCGGTGCATTAGGAAGTCGTTGAAAGGATGGAGGCCACCCGGTTGGGGCTCCAGGCGATGGACTTGCAGAGAGCAGATAGAGAAAACACCTGAACGAAATCATCGACACTGATGTAGGCGTCATCGAGTCTGATGAATTGGTTTTTCTTCCCCCAACACGCTATCGTTGCTTTCTTTGAAAAGTCACGTTACTCAAAAAAGATGGAAAGCCAGCCGCCCGAGTGATGGAAGAAAAAAATGACGAGCATATCGCGAGTGCATTAGATGCAACATATAATGCGTATCTCAGCGATGTTAATGCATCAGGCTATTTTTATTGGGGAAGTTTTCTCGCTGTCGTCTGAGCATGATATCAAAAAAATTCTTCTTCTTCAGATCCTAATTCCGGCCATATAATTTATAGATGAGAGAATCATTCTCAGTAAAGTAGTCCAGCAAAACTGAGAAATTAAGTCTTGTATGACTTAATGACATGAAAAGATATACGAGATGCTGTAGTTTTATTGAGGAATATATTGAATGAGTGATGTGATAAGGACATACTTGAACATATTTTGCAAAATCTATCGTTTGAATCAACCAAAATATCTTACTTTTTCATGTCATTTCAAATAATCTTTTGACGTCGAGCAAATTTCTCTGTGGGGTAAGCCGTGAAAATGAAAACAGTACATTTGAGAGAGAAAACAGAGAGTGTGATGCGTCGCACCGGCTTTGTGCAAACCGCTGTTCAGAATGGCCAAGAGCACTGTAATTATACTTCACATTTGTCGAAACAATGGCTTGAATTCGCCTTTTTCCTGCTTTTGACGTAATTTTTCTGGTTATTCGACATATCATCCTGGCGCCTCTGGAAACGAAAAAAAACTTCCATCTCGGCGGCCTTTGGGTATGAGACTCTCGAGCGAATCCGCCATCTGATCTGTCAATTATCTTCATTCAGTTTACATGATAAAATAATTTAATATTATTAGCTACGCATGGAACAGATGGATATATTGAGGCGGTGTGATTTCCATCTTTTAGATATCCAGCTTTTAAATATCCTTAAAAGCTAGTAGTCTCTTTCTCAATGGATTCGAAAAATACGTGACTGTTCCCAGGTCCCGAAACATATATAGGTACATTTTCAGACGTGGATATTAGAGTCTGTGGTGCTCGTTCCTTTAAAGGATGGAAGGAAAGAGCCTTTTCAACCATGTTTGGCATGCTTTCTAGCGTGCTTAAACTAAAATACAACTCTTGTAATTTACAATAAAGTTCGGAGGGCGATAGATCCATTAAGTGACTCAAGTTACAATGTATGCCACTCAATCAGAAAAAAAAGGGAAAAAAACAGGCGAGCACTTCTGCAAAATTTCAGAACCCGCCATGTGCCAACAACAGGAACTAATCCTTTCTAGTCAGACTTACCACGGCGCCTGAAGCCAGCTTTCGTTTACTTCGCCTTGCAATCACGTCCGGTAGGGTAAATTGTGATTTTTAAAATATCAACAATGTCCCACCGCCATTGGGTTGTCGCATGGCATGTCGCAAGTGGAAGTTCTCAACAGGGTTTCCGAGTTTCGACCTCCTATCGCGAAAATTAACTGAAGGGCGAGGCTGTTGAGGAGGAACACCGATTGCAAATAAGCTAAAGGTAGTCCAAGCACAAAAAAAGCCGGGAAAGGCTGGACTCACTCTTACAATACACAGATGGTCGACGAAGAGGGTGGACATCCTGGCCTTGGTGGAGCTCAGCAAGCATTTCCAGGGTTAGAAGCTCTCCTTACAGTCCCTTTCTCCTTCATCGCCAAATACACGCACAACAAAAAGTACGTCGCGGGCGCCGAGGATGGTAAATTCGACGCGTGTCGAGTTCACATCCATCACATTTGACCTTGTTCATTGTTTGGGACGCAGGGAAGCGGAGGCCCTGGTTCAGATTTCCCTCATAGCCGTCCGTCTGGATTCTCTGCTGGACTCCCTCCGTGTCGCAGCCGATCATGCTGCGGTATGTCATCAGTGTCCTCCCTTCTTTTAAGCCCCACCCCCAAAGTCTCCGCGTACTTAAATGTCCCTGACATTCTGAGCGCTTGTTTACTACTGCTTCAACCCCCATTGTGCCCACTGCCTTCCTTCCCTCCCAGCGCGCCCGCGACTCCTCCTCTCGTCTCCTCTCCCTCTGCAAGGAGGACCCTCGCGTCACCGCCCTCCTCCCCTTACTGGACCAGCTTCAACTCCAACGTCGGCACGACCTGACCGCCTATCAAGAAGAGGTGAGACAGTGCACGCTTGCCCTGGAACGGCACAAGGAATTGCTGGGGTGGTCTGCGGGCACACACAGCAGCACCGCGGAGCAAGTAGGGGAGATGATGCCTGTCTTGGCAGACGCGTCCATTAAAATGTGAGGGACTTGGCGATGAGCCGGGTCGGAAAGGGGGTGGTGGGATGGGAAGGAGGGTAGCATAAAGGAGAAAGGCAGGGAGGAGAAGCAACAATGGAAAGGAGCGTGAAAATGCGGAAGGTGGGGAGGAACCTCTCAAGGCAGCAATCGTGCCCCCCTTTAACTTTCCCGCTGCACGTTTCCTTAGCTTCAAACATCTACTCGCTGCCTGAGTGAACACCCCTTCCCTCCATCCCTCCCTCTCCTCCCTCCAGGTCCCTCCTCTGCGTCGAGATGGTGGCCCGTCTCGACACCTTGTTGCAGGGCCGCACGTCACTCTACCGCTCCTGTCGTCGACGCCCTACCGATCTCCTTTCCTCCACCCCTTCCTGGATCACCATGGCCGACTTTGTGCGGGACATTGTCACGCGTGATACCCCCCCCGGGGGGGCTCCCCCTCCGTCCCTCCCTCCCCCGCCCCTCGCCCAAACCTCTCCCGTGCCCGCCCGCACCGAGGGCCCAGAAGGTCCTTCTCCTCCGTCGCTACAGGCCTCCTGCGAGGCGTCGTCGAGCCAAACCACGGCAGGGAGGGAGGAAGGGAAGGAAGGAGGGAGGAGGGGCGGGAGGGAAAGTCCGGGGAAGAAGCGTGTAGGAGGGTCGGAGGCGGGAGGGGAGGAGGAGAAGAGCTGGGAGGGAACCGGCGTGAACTCGCGCAGGAGCAAGAGAATAGCCAGGGGAGGTGATGAGGACGGCAACCGAATAGGTGGAAATGGAGACGGTGGGTCGTGGGAGAGGGGATGGGAGGGGAAGAATGTGGTCGGAGGGGGGGCTCCAGCGTTGGAGGAAGCGAGGGAGGTCGGGAAGGAGGGAGGGGAGGAGGTCTGGGTTGGGGGTAGTCCCGGGGGCCCGGGGGAGGGAGGGCAGAAAGGAGGGACTCAGGTCTCCGAGTCTCGGACGGCGTGGAGCGAGGGCGAGGCGGAGGAGGAGGGAAGAAAAGAAAGCAAAGATGGACGGCTCAAGGACACAGCCGAGCAAGGAGGTGTGGGCGAGGAAGGATCAGTTTCGGGTCGGTGTTTCTCATCCCGTGGGAAGGCCTTTCCCTTCCGCTCGGCTGGTGCCGAGGGTAGCGACCTAGCCGCCGGTCAAGTGAGTGTACAAAGGGAGGAGAGGGCGGACACGGACGAGTCGCGCGACCTGGGCGGCATTGGGAGGGACATGCAGGGGAAGGGCCATCAGAACAGAGACGGGAAGGGAGAAGGCAGGGAGAGGGGGGGTGAGGTACAGGTTTTCGACGAAGCTCAAGCGGTTGATGGGCTCGATACGGCGGGTCTGAGCACTGGGGATATGATATGTCCCACGAAAATAGTGTCGTGCGGAGAAGAGAGGGCTGGGGCGCCCGAGGACAGTGAGGGGGGCACCCCTTCACAGTGAGAGGGGGGACTCGGTAGGTGAACCCCTTCACAGTGAGAGGGGGACCTCGGTAGGTGAGTTAAGACGAAGGAAAAAATGCGTGAGTTCGAAGCAACGTGGGCACCTTCACGCGTCAATGTTTGTCTCGTTGTCCGTTTGGCTACGAATGGTAGATTTCTCCCTTCATGCAATATTATTGAGTCGTTGATGTTGGAAAACTGCCTGTTGGCCCATTTCTTGTCCGAGGCCGGCTGGAAAATGCTGGGATGACAGCCACACGTTCCAATACGCCCTACCTTGAGAGGGAAATGCCCTTGTATACTTTGTCACACAACACCTCCACGAAACCAAGGAAAAACATTAAAAACATGTGCATTTCATGTTATGGCGACTCGCGAGCGTTACTGGTTCCTGTCACGTGAGCTGTGCATTTCTATACGCCCTCCGGCCTACTAGCCAGTATCTTCCTCGTGAGGTGGCCCCTCTTCGTTGCTGAGTCTTAACGAGCAAATAGTCCGCCCCTCCTTCCAAAACCGTCCAACCCTATCTAAAAGAAAACAATCCTGGTGATTTAGCCCGATATCAATGCCCAACGAAAGATATGGCTCACGTGTGTAGCCCTCAAGAAATCGGAAAGGCGCTACGCCATGACTACCCATGCAATTTCGGGGAGACGTCTGGGCAGAGTATCTAGGAGTGTAACAGCGTCAAGCCATTGCTTTTTGGCGCATAAAATGCCGTGAAAGTGTACAAAATTGTCAAGTGGGTGACAAAAATGCTAAAATGCAGTGATTACAACACTGCGGCTCAAAAAACAGATGAAAATGGAACAGTTTTGCCACGTCGTATCAGACGGGGCCGAAAAATGTGGGCAAGTGCAACAACTATCTCGATCTTTTTTGCGAGTGCATGTATTCCCCTTGCGGCAAATAACTTGGCTTCATGCAATTCAACCAGTTTGTGTGCCTCATTTCTTTGCAACTCCCTTTCTCCTTGTGTTTTCGTTTCTCACTTGTCATGCACATGTTTGTGACCTTTTCAGATGTAATGTACGCCGGCGTACAATTTACCCGCATGCTGTGCCAGGTGTAGCTGAGATAGCGTTACCCTCGATGGGAGTTGTAACACTTTTATATCAATGCACGCCACCTCACTGCTCTTTGAACGACCACGGCATCATTTTTTCGGTTGATAGTTGTTCTTGTCTTGGGGGACTGATGCCTTCTTTGTCCATCACCCCTATCGACAGTAAGCTTTCTGGCCACGCGCCCTGCATATATCTTTTTCCTCAGAACACCATGAAGATCTTCACGACCTCCGCAGCATGCCTGGCCCTCATGATGGCCCCCTTGTCCCTGATCAAGGCTGCCACAAGCATGGAAGACCTTGAGAAGATGGAGTCCTGGAGCTACATCCACGTGAGTAGTTTTTCTCATTCGTAGTGTTTTCTTTCACGATTGCTTTCGCCCGTGATCCTGGATACGATCTTCCGGTTGGGCCTGTTCCGTATCTCCTCACTTTCTAGCATATTGTGCCATGGATTGCCTGTAAGCACACATATCAATGGCATATGTTACACACATGTGGTAGTCCGTGACGTAGGAGTGTGTCATTGGTTGGGTGGGCCGTGAGACCTTCCGTCAGAAATCCCATGTGTTTTGTGGAGGAAGAAACGCCCTGTCCTCACCCTGCATGGCTTCAATTTTTACAGAACGTGAACTACGCACCCTGTGACGACGCGGACGCCAAGTCTTTCGGGTGCTGCGGGAAGCCCGAAGACGGGAAGGAGCGATGCGGTCCCGACAATTGGATCCATATCAATGAGACCACGACCACCACCTGCGCCAACGTGAAGGGAAACCAACAGAGGTACGCCCGGTGTCCTTGTCATTATACCGCCTTGTGTATTTTTTATCCCTTCCTCCTTCTTCGCATGTTCTTCGATAAATGTTCCCTGCATAGTCCCTCTCATCCTCCTTCATGTCATTCCTTCATGTCATTGTGAACATCTACTTCCCCGCCTTCCAGCCCCATCAACATCCAAACCGTGGGCACCACCCTCACGACCATGGACAAGGCGGACGGGACCATGTCCTTCTCCGGGCACACGTGCGAAGCCTTCATTGAGTTCAAGGAAGGGACGTGGGAGGTGGTTATCCCCGACACGTGCACCTTCCAAGCCAAGATCGGAGGCACGGACTACAAACTCCTCCAGTTCCACTTCCACAACGCGGAGCACTCAATCAACTTCTCCTACATGCCCCTGGAGGTTCACCTCGTCCACGCCAAGGTAGACAGTCCCAAGGACATCGCCGTCCTCTCCGTCTTCCTCGCGCCCGGGGCCTCCTCCACGTTCTTTGAGGCCCTGCAGGCGAACGATGCGCAGGCAGACCCCGACCACCCCGACCTGGCCACCAAGAACAAGATCAACGCCTATGACATCCTCCCTGAGGATCACTCCTTCTGGCACTATGTGGGCTCCCTCACCACCCCTCCCTGCCAGACCGAGAAGGGACAGTCCGTGAACTGGTAGGTGGCCGGCCTGCGAGCCTGGGGGGCGATGCTCTCTCCCTCCCTCCTTCTACATCTTTCCGTTCGAGACTTCAGTATTTTCTTTCGTATGAGACGCTAGGCACGGCGATGCGTTCGTGTTTGTAGGCGAAGCCCTCGTTTCGAGCACGCACATTGCCACATGTCCTCATTGCTCCCCCGTCCCCCCCCCCCCTTTAGGTACCTGTTCAAGACGCCCAACACCCTGTCCTACAGCCAGCTCTACTTCTTCACCTCCTACTTCCGCGACCTGCCCCTGTCGGACAACGGCCGCATCTCGCGCGACACTCAGGACGTGGTGGAGGGAACCACCCTCTTCACTTTCCCCTAGACGCCTGGCGTGGGAGGAGGCGGACAATGAGGGGGTGCGACGAGAGCAGAAATTGCGTTTGTCTTTTTTTAAATCTCTTTTCTGGGGATGCCTCCAGAAAAACAAAGCCAAAGAGAAAGCAAGATTTGTGATGTTGGCCGATGACACATGTGGGGCGTGGCGTGGCAGTTCTTGTCTCGGTCTCGGGCCGAGCTCGAGCCTTTCCAGGCCACGCGAATATGTACGTGGTAGGGGACGATAGCGTAAGTGTATGTCAGAGATAGATATGTAATTAAATGTACACGGTGGGGGACGTCGAGGCGTGCATACAGAGGAGGGAGAAAGGACAGGGGCCCTCTCGCCTTCGGTCCTCTCTCACATTTTATGATTTATACGAGCCCGTGACTGATGCAGAGACTCAATGCGCCAGTGCGAGGCGACAGGACGAGGGAGAGCGCAGAAAAAAAGGATTCCTGAGATAGGGCCTCTGATTTAGCAATTGTTAATCGAACTTAGTCCCATCAACAAAGGTTTAAAATAGCCGAGACGCGAACCGAGTAATATTTGACGGAGTACTGGCTTTCGTTTGATTGATTTCTTTTATTTCTTACTTGCAACATGGCCATCACACTTATGTTGGGAGGCGCTCGTCCTTGAATGCTTATCCACATTCGCAACCTCAAGCTGTTCTTTTGTCCTATCAAAAGATCCTTCCTTGAAAATGAAGTCGACCAAGAAGAGCAATTTTCAACTTTGCTTCATCGATCACTCTCTCTAACCCCAATTGCCAGGATCTTGGTCCCACAGGCTCGAAAATCTCTTCCTTCACAGCGCGTCTTGAGAACGTTGCTGGGCAATGAGAAGATCCGAAAAGTGAGAGTACGTTCCGTTTTGCACCGCAAACCTGACAGCCTTGGGCGCCTGGCCGTAGCATTCTTCTTGTGTCCAGAATTGTCCATCTCCAGCGGAGTATGAGGAACAAAGAAGCAGCTCGGGCGCGAAAAAGTCGTTCTGAGTCTCGGTAGTATTTTGAAAAGGATTCCAGGTGCCCAGCATGTTGTTGGTAGATAGCACCAGGTAAAATCCTCGGGGCAAGCGGGCGTGTTCATCTCGTAAGTCGATGGGTTCCTCGTCAGGAATGAGCAGGAGACCCCAAGCTTGCATGTACAGCGGGTCGAAATTTGCGAATGAGAAAGCCTGGTGGAAAATTCCGTAGCGCCCGGGCCCACCCATGCGGGGGCTGCCGTTTCGAGCAGTTCCCGAATTCGAGGTAGTGGTGAAAGGATCAATGCCGGCATTGTCAAGACCCCCCAGGTCTCCATGTGAGGCAGCAGACAGGTCAAAATACCGCGCATAGGCGATTGGCCACTCCGACTCCAATTTGCGGGTGATGGGTACTCGGAGTTTGGTCCAGGTGGCGTAATTGTCGAAGCGACCCACAAAGAGACGCCGCAGAGTACTGGGGATACGGGCAATGTGAAGGTGGAGCTGGTGCTGGGAGCGGGTACTGGCCGGGTCGAGGGCGATCCCGATGTTGCAAGATGTCACAGAGACAGGAAGGTCGGCCTCGCTTCCAAAGGGGAGGAAAGGTAATTGTTGGTACGGTTTGAAGGCGAGAAGCCAGGCTAGGTCCCAGATATGCTCCAGGGCGGGCGACAGGACCTGGCGGTCTTCAATTCCAATTACAGGCCAGTCTGCTGCTTTGCTGCCCGGCATCAACAAATAGTGTGCGGGATCATTCGCAGACGTGGCCAGCAGCGTATGCTTTCCATCCTGGGTTTGGTAACATTGTTCCCCTTGTGTGCATGGCAGTGATGTCAGCGGTCCTTGGTAATAGCCACCGCGAATTTTCCTCCACAGCAGGCACGCTTGGCTCCGGGTGATGGACTCGGGATTGTCGCAGGTGCGCCTGAAATTGGCCAGCACTCCGTAGCGATCGAAGGGCAAGAAGTTGCCCGTGCCAACGGCGCTTTCGTCCGGAGGTAGATTATAATTCATTCCTGTGGTAGATGCAAAGCCAATGGAGGGTGGATGGATAGGAGGAAAAGCGGTGTCGAGTTTGCCGTTTGCTTGAGCTATCTCTATGTACCAGACAGCAGTTTAGTTCAGGATACATAAAGAAGAAAGGACAGGTTCAGACTGGGATTTAAGGTTGTGTGACGTACCGAGATTTAGGCCACAACATTGAGAGTCTGACGGCATTTCAGGACTGTCACGGCAGAGTTCGCCTGGTTGACAGGCAGTGACCACATCTTTGCGTAAGGGTGGCACAAAAAACTCGCTTCCCTTCGTGAATACATGGATGATGCGGGTGAGATTACATCCACAAACTCTTATTTTAAAGATTTTTTCGTCTTATCATTCTTTCAGAACATTACCCGTGGTAGTGCACCGCATTCTTCTTTGCATGAATGACGGCCGTGCAGCGTGGATAAGCATTCAGCGCAGGCAATAGCGGCGGCACCCATTAGATTTGGAACGACTCGGAAGGGAGCAATACATCCATCGACTCCTGTCTGAGGACCATAGAATATTGCAATTGCTAATTTAGTCTTTTGAATGCTCTAAAAGCCATTTTATGTTTTGTACGGTACATTTGCCTCGTGCCTATTTCCTGCCTTGTTCGAAAGTCCCTTACCGTCCTTACTGCAGAGGCCAAAAGCGGCTGCAGCGTGCAGACAGCGTAAGCCAGGCTAAAATGTAAGAGGTGCATATGCGAGAGATCCAGGCCTAGTTTGTGTTGGTTGTTAAACACCGTTGATGGACTCATTGCAGGAATATTGTAAAATCGAGCCGTTGTTTCTCGGTTTCGAGCTGCATACCCTCAGGTCATGCCCTTCCCACATGCAAGACTCATGTTCGAGAAGCCTTTCAAAACCCCAAACAAGTAGCATCTTTCAAGGCCTCTGCTCTACCCAAAGACGGTCGACATCAGCGTCTTTTGGGTTTTGTGCCTTCCCGATAACCTCCCCCCTCTCTCCACATGCACACGCATGCGTGCCGTCGCCGCAGCGATATCGCCTTCAGCCTTTATCTGTTGGCTGAAGTCCTGGTCTCAATATCAATAGGGGGCATGGATCGACCCCCCTCCAACGCACCTGGTATCATTGACCCACGGAAACGTGACACATGCATCCTTTCAAACAGCCATGGAGGAGACCAAGGAAGCGCAAGCGGGGCAGGAACCGAAACGAAGTAAGGAAGCCATTCTGGCTGCTATTGGTGTGGACAGCCTGCGTCCTCGACAAGACCCCTTCCAGGCGGCTTTGGAAGCAAAGTACACTGCAGAATGTGAGAAAGCTCGAAAACGAGCAGAGCGTTTTGGCGTCGAGTACAAGGCGCCCGATAAGGCAGTGTTGTTCGCGGCAGAAACCAAACGCGCGCAAAGAATGCGTCAAGACGAAGGGTTTTACGTCACCATCGACCTGGAATCGGAGGCAGAGAGGGCCAAACAACAAGCGCGTGGGGAGCGGTGGGGTCATTCGGAAACCTACGTGAAAGCCAAGGACGATGCAGAAGAAGCCGCCAAGAAAGCAGAACGGGCCGCTCGGTTCAATTTACCCACTGCGCAGGCCGTGGGTGGGATTCTGAGAAAAATGGGGCTGAACCCTCGTTACATGTACCTGGCCGACGCCACGCGTCGGGACCCGGGGCGCCAAGCGTCGTCCACATGGGGACAGGGAGGGGACAATGCGTTGCCAGGCAGCATAGGGGACAAGGACGGCGCGGGCTTAAGTCTATCCAGGGGCCTCGTTTCCCCTCCAGAGGAACGTCTGGAGGAGACCAAGGTGCACGTGCACGCCTTGGACAAGGAATGTTTTCGGGCCATGCGCAGCGGCGACGTGCTTCGCTTTTTCAACGAGTTTTTCCCACGGTGTAGGTGCTGGGAAGGAAAGGGGTGGGGTAAAGGGCAGGCGCGCGGACCTGCGCTCTCGGTCTCACCCTCCCTCCCTCCCTCTCTCCCTCTCTCCCTCCCTCCCTCCCTCCCTCCTTCCTTCCCACCATCCCTCCTTCCCCTCTTCTCATCCTACCTATGCAGACGTGGAGTGGCTGGGGGATACGGCGGCGAATGTGATATTTGACGACGCGGGTGCGGCCAAACGGGCCTTAGAGGCGACCTCCGCCCCGTTACCTCCCTTGGCCGAGGTGGTGGAGGGGAAGGAGGAAGGGAGGGAGGGCGGGAAGGAGGAGGAGGAGGAGGAATCAATGGAGGTGGGGTATCGACCGGGGGAGGGACCGGTGGGGTGGGAGAGAAGGAAGGAGAGAGGGAGGGAGGGAGGGAAGGAGTGGGTGGACCTGCCCGAGTATGGGTGGCGGGTGGGAGTAAAGCGGATCTTGAAAGGGAAGGATGATGCATATGGCCTCAAAGGAACGGCCGTGCGAGTCTTGCTACGGATAGCGACGACCGCAGACGTATTGCGGGAGAAGGCCAAGGGAGGGAGGGAAGGGGGGAACGACGGGGAGGAAGGAGGGAAGGGGAGGGGGCTGGGGGGGGCGATACGGAAGGAGAAAGGGAAGAAGAGGAGGAGGGAGGAGGGAGTGAGCCGGGCGGACAGGGAGGAGGTTTGGAAGAGAGACCGGGGGGGGGAAGAGGAGGGAACCAGGCGGGGAGGGAGGGCAATACGGGCCCGCCAAGGAGTGAGCAGGGAGGAGAGGAGCGGGGGAAGGGGGGGGGGGGGAGGGAGGAGAGGGATGAGAGGGAGGAGAGGGAGGAGGATGAGGGGAAGTACCGCTGGCGTGGGAGGGACCAGGATCTTGAGTCGGACGAGGGAGGGGAAGGAGGAGAGGGGGAGGAGGGGGAGGGGGAGGGAGGGGGGCTGGTGGAGGAGGATTTCGAGGCCGCGATCGAGACGGCTCTGTTTGACGAGGGTGAGGGAGGGGTGGAGGGGACGGAGGGAGGGATGGAGGGAGGGATGGAGGGAGGGATAGAGGAAGGGGTTCTGGGAATGGAAGAGTGACAGAAGGTAGGATACGCAAGTATGGCACCATCAAAGAAAGGCGCGAAACAGAGGGTCGGGCGCACGAGGAAGGTAATTTCTTCCAGAAAAACACAGTTTCGTCTAGATGATTCCTTTTAGGAGAAAACTATCTCGATCATAGGAAAAGAAAATCTTTCAAAACAGTACAATAAATTATTTATCATAAATATGCATATAAACTTCCGAAAGGAAAACAATTTCTTTCCAGAGAAGATAATTTCTTCCACGTCTAAGCGCTCGTGCGACGCCCCCCCACTCTCTTCTCCCCTCCCGGCCGTCTTCCCCTCAAGCTCCCTCCTTCCCCTCCTCCCCGCCCTCCCCTCTGCCTTCTCCGGCGCCAATCCCTTCCCTTTCCAGTCATCCCCCTCCCCTGCGTCCAGTATACATACTCCTCCTCCCTCCACCCCTCTCTCTTCGGCCCTCGCTCTATTTCACATGGGCCTTCCCGTCGCCGTGCTGGCTCACCCACTCCTTATTCGTAAACTTGTCCCCACTCCAGGACCTGCGCCAGACAGACAGACAGACAGGGAGGGAGGGAGGGAGGAGGAAAGTGAGGATGTGGTCTGTGACAAGGCCAGGTATCAGCATGTTTTCCTGCCCTCTCCTCCCCTTGCGTTTTCCCCCTCCCATTCTTCCTTCACATACTCCCCCGGTCTCCCTCCCTCCTTCCCTCCCTCCCTCCTTCCCTCCCTCCCTCCCTCCCTCCCTCTCTCCCTCCCTCCCTCTCTCCCTCCCGCCCGCCCGCCCGCCCTCCCTCCCTTCTTCCCCCTATCTATACCTCTGATAGTACTTGGCTGGATCGTAGGCATCTGGCTTCTCAATCCGCTCGTCCACCACGTGCTTGAAGCGACGAATGAGGCCCTGAGTAACGGGCGGACGGAGGGAGGGAGGGAGGGAGGGAGGGAGGGGAGGAAGGGAGGAAGGGAGGGAAGGAGGGAGGGAGGGAGGGGAATGAAGGAGAAGAGGGCTTCCAGAGGCAAGGATCGAGAAGAGTTCGCGAAGGGAGGAAGG
>SDOX01000121.1:141342-152452 GCA_004565275.1 Nannochloropsis salina CCMP1776 | reverse complement strand
CCCTCCCTCCCTACCTCCTCCCCCCCTCCCTCCCAGAATCCGCTGGAGAGGCCCAGCTCCCCCCGCGCGCAATCTTGAGAAGATGGACATAAGGTAACGTCAAGCCGCTCTCCGCCCATGATCTTCCCAGTCAGCCCACTCGCGGCTGGGAGATGCAGGAGAGGAGGAAGGATGGAGGAGGGAAGGGAGGGAGGGGAAGGGATAGGAGGGAAGGGAGAGGGCGGGAGAGGCGCCGGAGGAAGAGGCCAGAGACTCGGTCAGGATGGGCGAGAAGGCGACCCAGAAAGGGAGGGCGGGAAGGAGGGAGGGCGGGAGGGAGGGAGGGCGGGAGGGAGGGGAGGGACCCACCTTTTTCGGCATAAAGGACCACTTGAGGCCGGAGGGAAAGCCGGCGCCACCCCTTCCTCGGAGCCCTGACTTCTTCATCTCCTCGACGATCCAGTCCGGGCCTACAGGCGGGAGAACGGGGATGAGGGGAAAAGGACGGGCGGGAGGGAGGGGGGAAGGGAAAGAAGGGAAGAGGGAGGAAAGGAGGGAGGAAAGAGGAGAGAAGGCGACGCGGACAGGCAAAAGGTCAGAGACAAGAAACACGTATCCTTATGAGCATCTCCTGCCACTGTGAAAAGGAATGCATACACATCCCCATTCGTACAACCATGCTTTTCCCCCTTCCTTCCCTTCTCTCCTTCCTCCCCCCCTTACCTTGCCACATAATTTCCTTGGTCATGTGCCAATCCCCTCGCTTCATCGCCCCGTCAATGCGCCAGTCGTACTCGCCGTACAGATTCGTGAAGATACGATCTTGGTCCTTGAGGCCTCCATAGACCTTAGTCATGGCTGGCGCTGCGGGAGGGGGGGCAGCCGATGCTGTAGGAAAGAGGTGAAATGAGGCCATACGGCTATATTCTAAACACGACGCTTGCGGATTCAAAACCAGCGTCAGAGGGTTCTGTACCGCGTTCGAATCTGCGCATTCTCAAGCCCCGACGCGGGCGGTTGAGTGAAACATGATGGAGGGGGGACGTGGAATGAGGGGTCTCTGTAGGAGCCCGGGATGCACGGCCAGGGAGCAAATTTACACAACTTACCCGCGCCACGTCGAAGGATATCGCCCGCCACGCGGCCGAAAGCTGTCTTGAGCTTACTGCCGCTGGAACGCAGCATGGTGCAGACACTGTGTCGGTAGATTGCGAAAAAGATGTCAGGAGGGAGTGAAACCTCGGGGCACTGCTGAGTTGGCAGGAGAAGCGATGCGAAGGGAGGGAATAAACATCAAAGACCGCCGTACAAAAATCCACATCCCCACATCGCAGCGCCCCATCCCCCTCCATGCATATGTAAACCCCGCCAAGAATCCACGCACGGCACCGTAAAAGCATCTTGGTGGCGAGATGCAGACGGGTAAGGCGCCTGGATAGATAGCGACGTTTGGGCGTGAAGGAGGGGAGGGAGCGAGTCGTGATTGCCCTCCCTCCCGCCCTCCCCCCCGCCCTCGTTTGCGTAGGGTTTGGCCCGGCGCACCTTTCGGGTAATGAAGTCTCGCGGCTTGTAGTCTTTGAGTCCTTCTCCTTCCTTCTTCGTTCGTCCTTCCATCCCTCCCTTGTCGGCCTCCCCCTGTGACTTTCTCTGTTTGCTCGTTGCCATCGAGAGGACTGTGTACGTAAAGCTTCGAAATTATTTTTTTTAATCGATTTTACATCAAGAAATTTGTCGGCAAGAAAAATTAAGCGAGGAATTGCCGATTTTTTGGTGCAAAGGCCAACGCCCCCCGCTGTCCGTATTCCTTTTTGTTTTCTTTTCGGTCCTGCACATGACCATGCTCTCCCAATGCTTCTCTTTCTCATCCCTGTGCAGAAGTCTCTCCCCTCCTACCTCACGTCCATACGTGGACCCGCCCTCCGCAGAGTCTGTGTACGGAACCCCCCCCGCATCCCCATCCCACCCTTTAACCCCCTTCCTCCTTCTCTTCCGCCGTCGCCGCCGCTTTCCGGTCCTGCGCCGCATCAGCTGCTTCTTCCTCCTCGTCCTCCCCCAGCAACGAATCGATGACCGAGTCGCCTCGCTCCTCATCGCTCAGACTATCCGTCCCCGCTGAATGAGATAGGAAGCCAGAGGATGGGGCCCGGTGGGATGGGAGAGGAGGGGTGGGAAAGGGAGGGAACAAAGCAGGGTGTCACATAAAGGTAGGGGCGGGGGGAAAGGGCAGGGAATGAGTGAGGGGAGAAGAACGCACCTAGATCAAGCTCACTCTCGCGCAGGAGCTCCTCGTAGGAGGGGTAGGCCTTAGGCTTGTCGATGTTGTCCTTGTCCGACTGGAGGGAGGGGGGGAGGGAGGGAGGGAGGCAGGGCGGGGGAAGAATTCCAGGAAAGGGAAGGAGGTGTCGGTGATGGTAAGGAAGGAAACCACCCATGCCCTTTTCCCACCCCCCCTCCCTCCCTTCCTCCCTCCTTCCCTTCCTCCCTCCCTACCTACCTTCAAGAAATGCGGCCAAATGGGGAAGCATGTGATGGCAAGGAAACCGGCGATGATGAGGAAGGTCATGAAGTTCGACAGCGTCTGAGAGCCTTCGTAGATCCAGGCGTAATACCCCAGCTCCTCGTAGTCTTGCTTGGTGGTCAGCTGGGGAGGGGTGGAGGGAGGGAGGGGGGGGAGGGAGGGAGGGAAGAAAGGTCATAACGGGGCGTTATCCTGCCCGTTATCGACCACTACACTCTGCGCGGCCGTGAACCTATCACCCCTTCTCACATCTTCCCTCCCTTCTTCCCGTCCTCACTGTCTTCCTTCTTCCTTCCCTCCCTTCCCCCCACCCTTCCTCCCTCCCCACCTCCAGAATGCGCGGCTTGACTTTGTCGCAGCGAATAAAGTACTTGGGTTGACCGTCCTCCCTAGATCGTCCATAATGGAGGCGTAACAAAGAGAGCATAAAATTTCAAGTAAGCAACCTAACACCGAAAAAAGCGTGGGACCCCAGGACCCCTCGATACCCTCGCCTTTTTTCCCAAGCGCTGTCCCTCCCTCCCTCCCTCCCTCCCTCCCTCCCTCCCTCCCATCCCTCCCTCCCTCCCTCCCTCCCTCCCTCCTTCCCTACCCCTTGGCTCGCAGCAGCAGGTTGCCGATGGCGATGGCCTGCTCCTCCGAGGCTACACTGGGAAGTTTTCCGTCTGCTTTGCTCAGCGGGTCCGCGGTTAGGTATTTGATCAGTTTCGTGCCTGGAAAGGAAGGAATTGGCAGGGGAAGGTCATGGACGGCGCACCTGCACCATTGTTCTTGCATGCCTTTTACAGACTTTTCGGTGGCCTCAGGGAGATTCAGCACACGTCCTTTCTTCTTTTGTCTTCTCTCGTCCCCTCCCCCCTCTTATTACCTTTGAAGTAATCCACACGAGTCTCTTGAAGGACTCCGTTTCGGATTTTCATTGTCCGCCGCACCGTGTCTGCAAGTTTGTGGAGTAATTCCGGGTCTTCATACGCTCCCGCTGGCCCGTCATGAGTTGTGGCAGTTGTCGCGGCGCCCGCAGACGCTGGGGGGGTGGACTTCGCGTCATCTGTGGCCGCTGGAGCACTCATTGTGAACACTTTTGTGGGGGCGAAACAATGCAACTTTATGAGTAATAAAGAATTACCATCAGTGTTTGCAGAATTCTTCTACGTGTGGGGCATAAAGGCCTGTGTGGCTCCTATATTTGGCACAAGAAGGTGGACGGCAGACAGACAATCATCATGGTCAGGTACCCTCATTCCGCCAAGGCTGACGTTACGGTCGTCAAATCCACGCCTTTACGCGTTACCAAGCATGACGCACCCCTCCACCACCTTTTCTACATGCCTATCAACCTATTCGCGCGCGTTACCGCAGGCTGCGTCTTTCATAAGGAAGGGAAATCGTGTCCTAATGTATGCCGCCCGGGCGAGAGCTGGGGCGGGCGAGGCGACTCGCTTTTCCAGCCATAAGCCCCCGCACCAGGATACAACCCATGCTTCCAGTTGCACTTTTTGCCCGGCCTTGAAGTCGTGCCTCCCCACTATGTACCTTGCCTGCTTTCCCAACCGTTCCTGCGACGCTGATCTGGACAGATTGGGTCGCAAGGCGGGCTTGTTGGGCATAATCGTGCTTATGAATGCCCCAACGAGGTTTTCGCCCGCCTCGCAGGAGGGTCCAACCCCGTTGAGATCATCCCTCCCATAGTCAAGCCCCTTGACGCCGGCTCATTTATTCTTCTCTTTACCCTTTTTCCCCTGTATTCAACACGTCATAAATTTACCAACAGGAAAAAAATCTGTTGATGGCATGAATGTGGTACTAAGGTTCCGTTTTGGTCTGCCATTCCTTCATTGACAAGAAATATCGCCTACCACGGATAGGAGCTGCCGCTTCTACTGCGTAGCTTTTTGCGTCACTTGTGACTCAAATACTCATGAGAAACACCTGTAAGAGAGTTCGCTGGCTTCTAATAGGATTGATAGGCTATCTGGAATGGAGCTGTGGTCGAAATAGAATAAGAAACCAGACAGCGGCCTTTTCTTTCAAGCCTCACCCGTCCTGGAGCGGAGCCAATCTCCTGGAGGGAAGTCGGGTGACGGCCTTCTTCTTCCATGCCTCACGGCATTATTATTTGGGTCAGAAAACATATTCGTATAGACTGGTAGCAGATGGAGGACCGCTTGCCTTCTCCGCGTTGACCTCGGGGGAGGGCGCCGGGTCGGGGAGTAGCAGTAGCAGCAGCAGGAAGGATAGCAATAGTAGCAGTAAGAGGAAAGTGACAGACAGGAAGCGCACCAGCGGTAGCGATGACGACAGCATGGGCACGGGTCGTAGAGATGGAGGCCAGGGCCAGGAGCAGCATGTCCTTCCCTCCCACCACAAGCAGCCCCCGCATCCGTCTCATCGGCATCAGCGACAGGAGGGATGGGGCCATCGGCGATGGCGGGAGGCTTCGGAGGGGCGCCAGCGGGGCGGGGTGGGAGGAGCGGGGCAAAGTCAGTGGCCTGTGGGAGATCTGGAAGACGTAACGCAGCTTCGCAACTTGGAGCGTACGGTGGAAGAGATCACCGGACCCTTGGATGCCACTATGTGTCGCGGCGCCTTGACGGCCTGCTCGCGCCTGCACCAGCCCGACAAAGCCGCCTGGATCATCGAAAAAATGCGCGAACGCGGTCCTCTCCCGGACGAGACTTGCTACGCGACGGCGATCGACACCTGCGCCCGCAAAGGTCGATGGTCGGTCGCGGTGTCCCTTTTATCGACAATGCGGCACACGGACGGATTGGCCGTGGAAACACCGACATTCGCCGTGGTCATGGCCGCCTGTCACCGGGCGGGGCAAACCGAACGGGTCCTGGCTCTCTTGACGGAGATGGAGGAGGCAGGGACAGGGGGAGGGAACCGGGGAGGGGCGTACGCCACGGCCGTCCACTCTACCTTGGCCTCGAGAGAGTATGGAGAGATGCTGCGGGTGCTGGAGCGGATGATCGCGCAGGGTTTGGACGTAGAGGAACGTCTTATCCACCTGGTGATGGGCGATTTGGTCCGGGAGGGTCGCTGGCAGGAAGCGAAGGCCATGCTGGACCTCGCGCGGCGGGCGGGCAAGTTAACGGCCGATGTCTACGTCAAGGCGGTGGAGGCCTGCGTCCCAGAGGGGCAGTGGGCGGAAGCCTTTCGACACCTGGAAGCCATGGACCAGGAAGGCTTTCTCAGGCACGTCCGCGTCCCCCTCGATGGGGCGGCCGCCTCGACCATGACGCTGTCGTCCTCCCCTCCTTCTGGACCTGCTGCTTTGTCCTCTTCTCGTCCGTACTCCTCTCCCGGACTGGACACCACTGCCCCCGGCGCTCTTGCAAATTACGGCAGTGGGGGCGCTGGCGCGAGCAGCAGCGGGAGCCTGAGCTCCAGCACTGGGTTGGCCCACCACGTGGGGGCGGGTGCCACGGGAAGCATTCCCCTTCCAATGGAAGCCAGCGAAGCCGCCTTCCGCGGCGCCATGTCCGCCTGTCGACAGGCGGGGGACATCGAGCGGGTCTTCTCCCTCCTGGACCTGCGGGACAGCTTGCTCGACAAGGACCTGGCCGACTACGGGCATGGCCCGGACCCCGGGAGGCGGCAGGAAAGGCGAACCCCTTCCAGGGAACTCTATTCCCTCGCCTTCGCCACGTGCTTTGAGCAAGAACGCTGGGACGCACTGCCCATGCTCCTCAAACACATGGCCGGGCATGGGCGCCGTCCCGAGTCGGTGTTTTTCGACGAGCTGGTCCGGGTCTTGGCCACCTCCCCCACGCGCCGACCCTCCCAGACCCTGGCCAGTCAAATCTCCGCCTTGCGCCGCCTCCCCTTGAGCCAAGCCCAAGAGGGAGGGACGGGGGCCTCGGTGCCCTGTTCCTCCACCCTTCTCCTGGTCTTCAACACGGCCATCCATGCCTGCGCGGCGGGGGGCGATTGGCGGCTGGCCTTGGACCTCCTCCACGAACTGAAAGGCGAGAAATTACGGCCGGACTACTACTCTTTCCAAGCAGCCATTGCCGCCTGCCAACGCGTGGGCGAGTGGGAGCAAGTCTTGTCCCTGCTCCAGGAGATGGAGGCGTCGGGCTATCCCCCGACCCTGGCGTCCTACGAGGCGGTCATGAACGCCTGCTTGCGCGCCCGAGACTGGCCGCGGGTGGTGGAAATTTTGGAGGGAATGAAACAGGTAGGAGTGAGTCCGGATGCGCATTTTATCGAGTGGATTTTGAAGGCGTTGGCGAGCCAAGGGCAATGGCGCCAGAGCCTGGAGGTGGTGGAGTCTTTGAAAGGAGACCGGAAGAAAGGCAGGAAGGAGGGCGGGAAGGAGGGCGGGAAGGAGGGCGGGAGGGAGGGCGGGTTGTTGAACAACGTGGTTTATAACCTCGCTATCAAGGCCTGCGACGCGGGCGGGGAGTGGAAGGCGGCGGTCAAGCTGGTGGAGGACATGCGGGTCAAGCAAGGCATCCGTCCCGACCTGTACTCTTTCAACACCGCCGTCTCGGCCTGTCAAAAAGCCGGCCAAGTCGTGCAGATCACACGCTTGCTCGGGCGCATGGAAATCTTGCAAGTCCGCCCCAACACGTACACCTTCATCATGGCCACGGCCACCTGCCTGCAGACGGCGGCCTTTGACAAGCTTTTTGAGGTCTTTGCCGCCATGGAACGGTGCGGGTTGGACCCCGACGAACGGTTTTTCCGCGTCCTTCTCCAGAAATTCGAGGGGGAAGGCCGGTGGAAAGAGAGCATCCACCTCTTGCACGTGATTCGACGGGCGGGGCGGGCCAGTCAGGTAAGGTCCTTGGGGACAGGGCAGGGGGGTGGCCGGGCGTAGGAACAGGGAGTGGGAGCATCGGGGTCGAAAGGGAGGGGCGGACGGGAGGATCCTGCCCGAAAACGGGCGGGACGGGGGAGGGAGAAGTGGAGGACGCCGCAGTGCAGGCGTGAAATGTATCTGACCCGTGCTTGTCGCTGGCAGGTGATCTAGTTTTCCTTCTCTTTGTCCCCTCTTCCCCACGTCCCCCCCCATGTGCATGCTCCCCTTCTTTAGCGTCCCCGCCCTCTCTTCTTATGCCTAAGTACCAGCCTCAGTGCCGAGCTTCATCTCTATCATTGCCTGTCCATGTCGCCCCCTGATTCATTCCCGTGTCTCTTTTCCCCACTGTCTACCTACCTGACCGACAACCTCCCCCCCCCCCCTCCCACAGCTTTTCACCAAGATGGTCATCAAAATTTGCGCGAAAGCGGGGGAATGGAAAACCGCCGGGTACCTGTTGATCGAAATGCGCCGGGAAGGCCAATTGCCAGACGCCGCATCCTACGCCATCGCCATGCGGGCATGCTTGGAGTCCGGGGAGAAATCTCGGACCCTAGGCCTGTGGGAGGAGATGACGCACGCAGGTGTCGTCCCCAACAAAGAAGCGTCGGCCTTGGCCATGAGCGCCGCCTTGGACCTCCGGGACTGGGAACGGGTTGACGCGATGATGGAGGCGTTGCCCTGGGAAGGCGAAGGTGGGAGGGAGGACGGGCGGGAAGGAGGGGCGGGGGTGGCCAACCAAGGATTTTTCCAGGATTTGATGGCGGGTTTCGTCGAGAACGGGCGCTGGCGGAGTGCCTTGCACTTGCTCCGGGTCTTGGGACAGGGCGAGTGGGAGGACGGGAAGGAGGTCAAGCCAAGCACCGACCTGGAAGGGGCAGGGAAAGGTGGCGGGAGTGAAATGGGAGGGAAAGGGCGCGGCAGGGAGACTCCCAAGGGTGGCAATGGGGCCACGCACTCGTGGCTCTCGGTCGGCTTCTACGAGCAGGCGGTGCAAGCCTGCGCCGTGGCGGGGCGGACGGAGGAGGCGATTCAGACGCTATCTCGGATGGAGAGCATGGGGTTCCGGCCCACCACTTTCATTTACAACGTGGTGATGGAGGCCTGCAGCAAGGCCAAGGACCTGCCCCGGGCCTTGGCGCTGAAACGGCGGATGCAAAGCACTCAGGTCGAGTTCGACGTGGTCTCTTGTAACACCCTCTTGAACGCCTTCGCCGTCTGCGGCCGGTGGGACGAAGCCCTCTCCTTCCTCCAGCGCATGCCCGGGCATTACCACGTCTCCCCCAACCTGGTGAGCTACAATACCGCCCTCAAGGCCTGCGTCGTCGGCCGGCGGTGGCGGGAGGCCGTGATGCTCCTCAACAGCATGCGGGCGCAGCGTGTGGACCCGGACGCGGTCAGTTACCGGACCGCCATGAACGCCTGCATCGAAGGGGGGGAAGCCAGACGGGCCCTGAAAATATTCGACCGGATGCGGGAGGACGGGATCCCCTGGGACGTGCCCACCTACAACGTGGTCCTCAAGGCCTGCGCGGAGGGCCACCAGCCGGACATGGCATGGGTCCTCTTCCAACAGATGCAGGCGGCGGGGCTGGTCGCCCAAGTCCGGACGTACACGACCGTGATGAACGCGTGGGTGGAGGCTGGGGAGTGCCAGCGGGCCATTCAGACTTTCCAAGAAATGCGGGCAGCGGGGCTCCAGCCGGATGTGTACGCGTTGACGGTGGGGATCAAGGCGTGTGGAGCCTGTGGTCTGGTGGAGACCGCCTTGGCCTACGTGGAAGAGACGTTGGCGCTCCAGCCCCGCTTGCCCTTGGACCCGATCACCTTCAATTTGGCCATGCAAGTCTGCGAAGAGCACGGGGCGGAGACGGAGGCCCTGGGGCTCTTCCACCGGATGCAGGCGGAGGCCCGTGTGGAGCCCAATTGGATCACCTACGGCATCGTCCTCCGGATCCTGGCCAGGACGGGCCAATGGCCCCAGGTCCAAGAACTCTTCAACACGATCGAAGCCCGGCTGTCCTCCTCCTCCACCACGCCGGGCCCCCCGCCCTCCCTGCCTTCTCCTCTTCCGTCCTCCCTCCCGTCCTCCCCCCCATCCTACTTGCCTTACCCGTCTTCAGACTCCTTCTTCTCGGAGGCCATGCGCCGGATCGTTGCGGCGGGCGCCTGGGATCTCGCCGGTCGCGTCTTCGATTTGGCCGTGACCAGTGGGGCCATCGCGCCCCCTCCTCCTCCGTCAGGACCCTCCTCCACTGCCTCCCCGCCACCAGCAGAAGGTGCTGGGGGAGGCGGAGAAGGAGGGGGAGGAAGCGGGCACCGGCGGTTGGAAAAATGTCTGTACGGGGGGGCGGTGGCGGCGGCCGTCGAGTTGGGAGCCCAGGCGGACGTGGACAGGTTTGTGACGGGGCTGTGCGGGATTATGCAGGGGACGGAAGGAGGGAGGGCGGGAGGGAGGGAACGCTGGAGGGAGGAGTACCTTCGGGCCGTGGAGGCATGTGGGCGGAGCAAGGAGTGGTCCGCTCTCTTGGACTTTCACGTGCCAGGGGCCCGAAGTCGGGGAGGACAGAATGCATGGCAGCCGTCGCCACGGTCGGCGCAGGAGAGGTGGTCAGGGAAGTGGGAGGAAAGATGAAGTAGGAAAGAGGAGGCAGGAGGTTGGGCGGGGCGGTGGGAGGCACTGGGAGACTGGCTGCCCGAACCGGAGGGGGGGAGGAGGAGAGAAAGGCGTACTGTGTGTCTCGAATAGGGTGGAACCGGGCACGGCAATCCGGGGGGGGGTGCGGGAGATCGGGATAGGGGGGAGAGGGAAGGGGGGGGGGGGCAGGAAGCTCTGAGGCAGGCGAGGAGGGAGGGGTGTGTTCTTCTATAGGAATGGAGGGGAAGTAGGGCGTCAGAAGGTGTCGTGGGAAGGGAAAGAGAAGAAACAAGCAAGGGGAAAGACAGGGAGAGGGGGAGGGAGGGAGGGGAGAACTTGAGCGAGGAAGGGGAAAGATGCTACTGTAAGGGCTAGTGAAGGCACTAGGCCGGAAGCGCCCAAGACGAAGGAGGTTGGGCACGATGCGACTGAGGAGAATGATGAGACTGGAAGGGCGACGGGACAGGCATGGATCCATGCGCGGAGCGAGGCAATTCGACACGAGAGGTATCAAGCACATAAAGCAGACCTGCCCTGTCCGGGCATTGGCTGGAGACTCACGTGGTGTTTCTCGTCCCTCTTCCTTTCCTCACGGGCTGGGATTGGCTTCAATGCCGAGAGTTCGCGCCATATTTACGAAATATTCGAACGACATGTTCCCCTATCCCCGCGGCGGCGTCCGTGGGGGTAGGGTTGCCCGAGGGTCTCCCTGCTTCACTTTGCACACCCTCCTCCCTCCCTCCCTCCCTCCCTCCCTCCCATAAGAATGAATTTAAGTTCCCTTTCTCACACGCCTGGAGACACTCGCGTGCACCGTGGACCGGGTTGCACCCTTCCAAAATGCCTCCCTGGACCCCACCCACCCCGGTGGCCCGCCCCCCCGCAAGTTCTTCCACCCCTCCTTTCCCCTCCCCTTCCTTCTCGCCTTCAAGCAAGGACGTGCGATGACCGCCGTGGCATCGCCTCTCCGTGCCCGGGGCCCGCCTGGACGCGGGAGGGAGGGAAGGAGGACGGGGAGGAGGAAGGGTAGGCCTCCCGAGTGAAGTGTTTCCGTACCTCTTCCAGGAAAGAGGTGGAATTGTGGACCGAGCTGCAGCCCAGCAAGATCTGAGGCCCGCCCTGAGAGGACGGGGAAGGCGAGGGAGGGAGGGAGGGAGGGAGGGAG
>SDOX01000121.1:114420-141242 GCA_004565275.1 Nannochloropsis salina CCMP1776 | reverse complement strand
CTCCCTCCCTCCCTCCCTCCCTCCCTCCCTCCCTACCCGTAGGACGGAGGAAGCACACGGCCCGCAAGTGCGTCATAGGCTCGTGCTTGGTCGCCGGACTGAGGCGTTCCACCAGGTAGACTTCCCGCTCGAGGACGGTGGTCTTGGGAAGGAGAAAAGGGGTTGTATCCGTGAGATGTCGAGGCATAAATGGAGAGACGCCAGGCAAGCCTCCGAGCTGTATCGTGCAAGGAGCACGGGGGGAGGGGCGGGGACGACACCCGCTACGGTCGGGAGGGAAGCGGCCGAGCCAGCACAGGCCCACGCCTCCCGGCATGATTGGGGGGGTCGGCAAAAATGGACAGAAGCAAAGGCATGTGTCCATGTAGCGAGGATGACTTGATTGAAACCATCGGCTCACGGGCAAAGCGCGTGCCACACGCATCTCATTGTCGCTTGCCTATCTTCTCCTCCTGCCCCTATCTCTTCCCCCCCGCATAAGACCCCATTTTCCGGTTCCTCTACCTGCGAATAGACCGTGGAAATTATCTGGGTAGTCTCCGTGTCCAGCAAGAGCACTTTCATCCCGTCGATGCTCGAAACGATGCGATCCACGTAGTACCTGCCCGGAGGGGGCGCGAAGGAAGAAGGATGGGAGGTGTCACGAAGAGGAAAAGGCACAAACAAGACCAATGAAGACGTACCGAACCGCAGCTATGGCATCAAGGCTTGTTGGTGGCGACGCTTGATTCATGTGCTGTGTCATGGCTGTGATGGGTAGATATTTGAGGAATGAAATGAAGTTGCCCTGGCGCCAGAGGGATGGAAGGACGGACGCGACGTGAACCATTGCGGCAATATTCGAGATTTAAGAGAAATGTACCCCAATTGGCGCCATTCAATTTGCGGGAGGATGATATAATGCGAAGGGGTGGTCAAGGTGTCCGAGCATTGGAGTACGAGCAGGATCGAAGCATACGCAACATGGGCGCCGTCTTGCAATGCATGCTGTCGGCAGCCTGCACATTGAACAAGCAGGCATTGGCACGAAAGCACGGTAGGTAGCAGACAGGGACAACAAGCGTTTCATGCACGCGTGGAACACTGGCTGTGCACTTTTCACGCGGTACCAAAAAGGGATTAAAAACGTCGGGGGAGTACCCTCTCCTGTTCTGTGCGCGTACGCCAATACGTCGCCCGCTTTTGTTCCCATCTCCAGGCAGTACATTTGTATTTTGGAGGGCTTGAAACCCTCGTCGTCAATGTATGGGATTGGGAGAAGCGCAAGTGTAACGTTGCTGCTGGCGCGGCGTTTTGGGGGCTATTTCTTATTGCATGTGCCATCGCCCACTGTCCTCTTGAACCAGTCTTGGCGACGAATCAATCAGTCGGAGCAAATGCGCTGTATTAAAATACACTCACAACGTGCGCATGCCGCATCCATTCACACTGCACAGAGACGCCGAGCAAAGGCTTTGAAGGGTCCCTGGACTTATTCGTGCCCGATGTCCATTTGTTTCCTCTGTTTCCCGGACGATGTCATCGCGTAAGTACCTGTGTGGTGTTCTCTGGGGTTGTATGCTGCTTCTCGACAAGTCCGCGCGACGTAACCATCAAACAGCCTAATGTTTTTTCCTGAAGGCCTTCTTTGTAGTACTACTCCATGTATATGTAATTGATTTTGTATCGACTTACAGCGGGTATCCGAGGTCGGACAATCCCTACACCTTCAAGGTTCCAATGAGCAAAACGTGCATCGCGGATCCATGCTGCTGCCTTGCATCTCTCGTTTGTCCTCTCCCTGTGGCCTGCGTCAACCGGCACCGGGCATTGGAGGGGAACATGGACGAATATAAGTGCTGTCAGGGGTAAGGAGGCGGGAGGTTATCTCGAGTCCAATCTGTCAACAAGCAAGCTCAATGGCTTCACTCCATCCATATGGAGTATGATTTTAGACATATTTAGACTCTATTACCGCATGCGATATTTTATGTCTGTTGTCGCGTGTGATGGGGGCTCGGGAGCGATCCTTTCCTACCGCAGATGAAGACACCTTTTCATTTCAGTCAAGCCCTCTGCTAGCTGATACGAGTCGACGTGGATCCCCTGTATCTTTCTCACAACTTCTCGCGACCCTTGTGCATGCTTTCCGCACAGGTACTACCCCCTGTGCGGGTTTCGCGCCGGGGAGGTGGGCGAGAGTACTTGTCCCTCTATGTGTCTGTGCCTGGAGGCCACCTGTTGCTTTACCTGCGCCGTCTCCGCCACCCGGAACTACTTGATGGACAAGTACCGCATTCACCCCGACCCTATGGACTACCAGATCAGTAAGTACTTGTGCGTCTAAGTATGAAGTGGAGCCGATCTGTCAGTCCCCACTCTTGGGCGTTTTGAGGTCCCCCAGCGTCCTCAGACCATGGAATGGGCCGTGAGGGGAAAGGATGCGGGAGTGTGGCGTGTCGATGGTGTACGAACTTGGGGTTTCGGCTTTGTAGACATGTCGCCGTGAGTCAAGGGTGATCAGACGTGACCCATTCCATCCAGCGCGAGCCCCCCGGAGCCCTCCACCAGTGAACCCTACGCGGTCTGTGTGGATATCCCACATCAACGCGCCAACCTTCTCAATTCCACATGACGATTTTCGCCTTATTCAGTCAGGTGCAGCAATGCAATGCAGTGTCTGGCGTGCATCTGCTCGCTGGCCTCGATATGCGTCAAGGACCTTCGGGAAGGCGCGCGGATCCTCCGGCACGTGGCCCATATCACTTTCTGCACTGTCCAAGGCTGTATGCAGGTACGAGAATAAAGCGTCTTACTTTGCTGGGGCCCTTGTCTACCGAGCATTTCTGTGCCTTTGCTGTTTTTCCGGTGGGAGGGAATGGGCGTTGGTACCACGGAGTTGCTTTTCCAAGGCACGTGTTGCCGTTGGTTCTCGGACGAAACGTTTTTTAGGGTTTGTTTCTTTATTTAATGTGGGTGCGTACCACAGGTCCTCTTTCTTTACTGAAAGAGCGACGGCCATGTCCTCGAGGAGTTCAATCATTTTTTCTACTTCCCTTTTCCTCCCTCCCTCCCTCCCTCCCTCCCTCCCTCCTCCCCTCCCTCCACACAAGACGCAAAGCGCCGTGGAGATTGCTTTCCAGGAGAAAAAAGGAGTGCAAGCACCCACAGTCAACACCATCCAAGACCGAAGCTGAATGAGAGAGGGAATGCGGGATAGAGAGAGGGAGGGAGGGAGGGAGGGAGGGAGGGAGGGAGGGAGGGAGGGAGGGAGGAGCAAGGACGGGGAAGCAGGGCGCGGAGGGGCATTCAGAGGAAACGAGGCAGGGTTGGCGTAGAGAAATACGAAGGAGGACGAGAAACATCCTGAAGGGTGTCGTGCAGCGTCCACACGGGCCATGTCACCGCCTCCAAGTGTTCGCGCACAGGCAGGAAGGGGCTTGTGGGACCGTGCTTGGTCAGGGAGGGTCAGGAGGGATGACGGAATAAATCATCAAAGCGTAGGGGGAGAAAAGATGACAGACGGGGCAGCGTGGGCCGTTCAAGCTGGTCTTGGAAGCAACGAATATAAAGGTATCCATGCCAGGGGTCCCACAGTAAAATCCGAGGGGGGGGGGAAGACAGTATTTATGTAAACGTGCTCCACGGTCGAACGTCGGTGGAGAAAAGAACGAAGAGAAAAAAACGCCGCTGCCTGAGCCAAGACATCCAGATGCTGAAGAGTATCGGATTTGGCTCTTTTCTCTCCCTTACGACCCACTCTTATACACAACCCGATCGGCTTCCCCCTATTTTTCGATTTTTTCCTCCCTTGTCCGCACACCCCATCGCAGCCGCTTCTCTGAACAAAACTCTCCCTTCCATCATCCCTCCCGCCCTCCCTTTCGTGTATGTTCATTATCTCAAGAATCCAACCCCTCGCCCGCAAAGGTCTCGGGAACCGCGGTGATATGCCTGAAAGGAACCTGGGAGGCCAGCACGGGTAAAGGAAATGGGGTGGAAGGGAGAGCACCCAAAAAAGGGGGAAGAGGTGAAGGGAGCGTGAGCGACACAAAAAGCTCGCGCGCGCGTGGCTCCTTTCCCCCTTCCCTCCCTCCCTCCCTCCCTCCCTCCCTCCCTCCCTCTTTCCCTCCTTCCTCCCTACCTGGACCACCCTAGGGTTTCCCTCTTCGTCCTCATCCTCGTCAAACCACAGAGCACACCGCGCCTCCTCCCTCTCCCCTTCCCCTCCCTCTCCCCCACCGCCCATTCCCAGGGGATCCTCTTCCCTCTTGATCCTGTTCTCCACCACGACCGCAGGGTAGAAACTCTGCGCGCGGATGCCAAGAAAGACAAAAGAGAGAAAAAGAAAAGAAAGAGGGAAGTAGGGAAGGAGGGAAGGAGGGAAGGAGAGGAAAGAGGGAAAGAAGGAAAGGGAAAAGGACGGAAGGACCGGTTGGAATCCAGGTCAGTCGTGAAGAATAAAGCTGATCAAAATCTGGAAGTGAGAGCCAAGAGAGCCAAAGAGGCCACAACCTGACCCCATGTGTCCCTGCCCTCCCTCCCTCCCTCCCTCCCTTCCCCCCCTCCCTTCCCTCCCTCCCTCCCTCCCCCCTCTCCCTCCCCTTCCCCCTCTCCCCTCCTTGCCTACCGTCGTCTCAGGGTACATGGCAAAGACCCGCGTCTCCCGGGGGAACATCCGCGCCCAGGCGTCCTGGCCCTCCCTCCCGCCCTCCCTCCCGCCCTCCCTCGGCAAAGGTACCACGTGGGTCCTGTCCACAAAATACGTCCGTCGCCGGCTGTCGTCTAAATCAGTCACCTCCACCTGCCCCACGGTTCGGTAAAAGGGAGGGAGGGAGGGAGGGGAAGGAGGGTAGGAAAAGACAATAGGCGAAAGAAGCGATAATCCCGTCAATCCCCTATGCGCCCGTGCACATGTTCGACGCAGGGCTGTCCTCCGTGGCCATATTGTCCCCAGGGTCATCCCCCACGCGTCGCTGCTCCTTCCCCTCCCTCCCTCCCTCCCTCCCTCCCTCGTACCTTGTCCGTGACCACGTTGTGGACCCGCACGGTGGTTAAAGCCCATGCTGCCTCCTCGGAGATCTTGGCCGCCACCTGCTCCCCTTCGTCCAGTGCCCGGTCCAAATCCGGGAATTTCACCGACTTGAAAAAGGCCGAATGCGCTCCCGTATCCCCTTCTCCAGGCCTTCCCCCCCGCCCTCCTCCGCCCGAAGCCCGGGCTTTGGCCACCAGCCCCGCCAAGCGACGGCCTTTTCCTGCCAACACCAGGGCTATGGGGGCAGCGCCTCCCATACCCGTTCCCCCGCCCTCCTTCCCTCCTCCATTTCTCCCCCGCCCCGCCGGCCTACCCTCGCCTGGGCCAGTGTGGGGAGGGGGCGTGGGGTGGGCTGGGAGGAAGAGGTGGCTGGAACTTCCGTCGTAGGAATGGTGCGCGAAGGCCGTGATCTCGTCCTGTTCCTCTTCCTCCCCTTCTCCTCCCCTTCCTCTCCCCATCCCTCCCTCCCCCAGGACATGACCTCCCGGCTCCCTCCCTTCCTCCTGTGCCTTCCACGCCACCTCCTCCGCCTGGAGCGACGCCAGACACGACTCGGCCGCTCCCGCCATTTCCCGGAGCCATTCCGCGGTCCGAACCATCCTTGCCCGCATCTCTGCCAGCGTGTGCGAGTCGGGCCCCGTGCCCACCTCTACCCCTGCCTCCCCTCCTCCCAAGGGCCGCTCCCTGAGCCGGCCGAGGGCGTCGGCCATGCTGAAGAAACTATCTGGATCCTTGCCCGCGTCCTGCAGGAGAGCCCCCTGTGCGCAGGTGCGACGACAATGTGGAGAGAAGTGAGAGTTGGATAAAGATTTCCTATTTGTTGCGAGAAATTGCGGCAATTTTGCCCGTTCGCGGAGAAGATGTGGATGGCACATTTCTCGGGAGGAGGAACGGTGTTGAAAGAAAACCCTAAATAGTCCCTTCTAATCACACGTACCGCCAACTTCCGCACCCGTGAATCCAAAGTTTGTACATTGGTGTTGTGAGTGGATGATGGAATCGACCCGGTTGAAGACGAAGATTGACTCTCCGATAAGGAATAAGATGGGATATCAGGAGGTAGCATGGGATGGGCCCTTTCGCCTACTGCGTGTCCGCCGGATACATTCGTGCTGCCTTTGCTTTTGCTAGACTTTTGCGCCGGTGTGCACATCTCCAGTTTTATGATATTAAGCCTACGACCAACAAAAATGGCGTTCGAAGCCAATCATCGTATAATCATCGAGCTTCGCACGTCCTACAAGGTAAGGGGGAGGGGAGGTTGGTGCTCCTGCTGTTGTTGTCGCGGCGACTAGCAGACGAATTTTGAAGAAATTACTGACTCTTGCTACGGAGTAAAAATACCCCGCCTACCTCTGATTCGCATCCCAACATAGACAAGTGACAAGCAGCGTCAACCTGCAGTCGCCAAAGAACTCGCAGGCCGCACCAAAGCGAGGGCGGGGGGACATGGTGTGGCCCCGGTCCGCGGGGACAGGCATGTGTGCATCAAACTCCCCATCGCCATCCACTCCTTTACCTTCGGCCTCCCGGGGCTTGATCTCGAGTGCAGGGTCGTGGGTTTCTTACGGGAATTATGGGATGACCATCTGAGATGCTTGTTTCGGGGACAGAGTGAGACATAGGACGGAGGAAGGAGCGTCGAGGGGTAGATGGACGGCTGGGAAGGCTCCAGACTGTCCTCCCCTTCGTTGTCTTCTTTCTTGGGCGGAGCGCCCGCCATCCTGTCCTTGTGGCTCGTCAACATCCTTAGACGTCGTCGTGAGATTTGTGCACTGCTCTGGATGAACGTGCCTCGTTGTCAAGGACGAGATTGCAGTGGTCATTAGAAGAGCGTGGGGAGCGCCACCTCATGACCCTTGTTCTCCCTCCCCTCCATTCCCCAGCAGGCAGGATGGTGCGACACAACAACGTCATCCCGAACCAGCACTTCCATAAGGACTGGCAAACTCGGGTCAAGACCTGGTTTGATCAGGTGCGTGGTGATGGAAGGGGATCGGAAAGTCTCACTTGGGAGTCTCTCCCTTCCCGCTACCCTTTTAACTCGGGCTCGCGACTTTCCTTCAGCTCAGGACCGTCCTATTTCAAACAGTATCTATCCGGTCGTGCTTGTACATCATGCACGCACATACTTGGCTTGATTTTCTTATCTCCTACCTCCCTCCTTCGATTCTCTCTACCCCTCACAGCCCGCCAAGAAGAAGGCCCGTCGCCTGGCTCGGAAAGCCAAGGCCGCAGCCCTTGCTCCCAGACCCGCACAACTCCTCCGTCCGGTGGTGCACGCGCCCACGCAGCGGTACAATCACAAGACGCGTTTGGGCAGGGGTTTCACCATGCAGGTGCGCCAGGAGGAGCCAAAGTGGGGCGGAGGCCTGCCAGACCTTTCTTTTCTGGATGTTTTGTTTGCTGCAGACTTTTTTCACGCACAATTCTCAACATCTCCCCTTTCCATTCTGCTCCCTCCCTTCTCCCTCCCCGATCCAGGAGCTGAAGGAAGCTGGCTTGACCAAGAAGTACGCCAAGTCCGTAGGCATTGCCGTCGACCACCGTCGCACGAACCTGTCGGTCGAGTCGTTGCAAGCCAACGTGCAGCGACTGAAAGAGTACAAATCCAAACTTATCGTCTTCCCCATGGGCCGGGTCAAGAAGCCCAAGGCGGGCGACAGCAGCACGGCGGAATGCCGGGCGGCGGTGCAAGCCACGGGCACGGTCCTACCCTTGCCGACCGGGAGGAAGGCGGTGGAGTTTGTTTCAGTATCGGAGGAATTGAAGAACTTCCGAGCCCATACCGCCCTGCGGGTGGCCCGCAACGACCAGAAATTGGATGGAATTAGGCGAGGGAAGGCGTTGAAGGCGGGGAAGGGGGATGCGTAAAGAGACGTAAGGAGAGGGGGCCAGACAACCGGCATGTGGGGCAGAAAGAGGGAGGGGGGAGGGAAACAAACGAATCGGGGGAGCAGTCTCGAGAACATTTGGTTTTCGACGCGAGGCATCTATGCGACGGCTGCGTAGCGCGGCCGATTGCTCAGTGGGTGTGAAGCATCTTGGGCCACTTTATTGATTCATCGCGGACGTCGAACCCCTTCCTCCTTCTGGAAAAGGAAATGAAGCACTACAAGAGGGTTTTTCATTGTGTGTGTAGATTTAATTACTCGGTTATTTCTTGCTTCTACATATACACGGAACGGTTACTTGGAGACCACCTTCACACGACTCTTTACTTGCCTTATTTACCCGGCAACATATATGTGACGATTCAAACAATACTACCGTCTCGCGTGACTAATATTTTAGGGAGCCTGAACGTTCCGTCTCCGGCACTTTTCCTGAGGCAGGGAAGAACGTCCTCGCGCCTGATGACAGGCTTGACTCCCTGTAGATCACTAATGAAATCACCTTCTCACGTTATTTCCTGCTCCGTATGTGTCTTGGTTCGTGTCCGTTTAGTAGTCCAAGATTTCTTGTAGCTCATCCTCCTTTTCACACTCGCAAAAATAGTGGTCGTAATTGTGTTTTAGGCATACGGCATGTCTATTAATCGAATCACTTGTAACATTGCTGGATCGCGAGGCATTACGGCAAGTTCTTCCACCTTGAATAGACACATGAAATAGCATCAGGGGCTGCATTGTTGTCATCGCGGCCATACAAGCCAATTCTTAATACTTTTTTTTTAAAGAAAAATTAGCGCAAGGTTTCTTCGGACAGCACTTGCGTTGAAGGTGAACAATAATCCAATCAACTAATATTTTCCAGCTTTCGCATGTGGGTATATTGCCATGTATGTGCCAATATGAACCAATTTTATGCAGCACACCGCAGGGTATCAAATCATCGTCGAGGATGCGTCTCCTTTTTAGCATCCCGCGTCAGGCTCGGCCCATATTTGGCGCTTGAAGTATCCATCGCCCGGAATAAAAGGACGATCAGCGTCCGCGACACTGTTCCCACGCCCCCTGCCTCCTACCCCTGCCCCCTAAGTGAAAGTTTGATTATGTTTTTGGTGGTAAAGGGCTTTTGTGACTGAGGTTTAGGCGCATGGTATGGCTGGCGGGATCTCTTCATTTAGGCTGGGAGGGTACGTCCCAAGTGGTGATGGCGGTGTTCTGAAGCGATAGGATCTCAGAGAAGGACAGCGTATGACACGCAGCCTGCTTCAATGCCTTTCTTTAGAAAGAGCGTGTGGGCGACTGGCGTTGACTTGGTGAGGATATCTTTTTGTCATTTTTTGGGGGCGGGAAAGGCCTTTGTTGGAAAGGCTCTTGACACTTCCTCCGGGAAGCGCTCACATTGATCCTCCGAATGCAGAAAGTTCCATTTCGTCGTGAGGATACAGCTGTCCCACCGGTTTCTGTCACTCTTGTCGTTGCAAGCACCTTTTCCATGAGCGACATGTCCCCATTTTCTTGTTATTGCGATGAACACAAGATCGATTACTTGGCTGAGAGACCGCGCATGCTTCGCCTTTGGCATAGAGATGACTGCAGAGGGATCGACGATGGTCGATGAGCTAGTGCTAGCCGAAGTGCAACTTGTCAAAAGCTACTGATATCATGCAGACCGTCCAGAGCTTGACCCCCGCATTCCTAAAATGACACTCTTTCTACTCTTCACATCGAGTCAGAACCCTACTTAACGTAAGTGAAAAGGGCAACACGATCACGCACATGCTGCTGTACGACGATCTCTGCAATAAACTCGAGGTATGTTATAATGCAAGAGCAAGGAGGGCGGTGGGGTCGTCTCCGTACCTGGATTAAATGATCACGTCCTTTTCTTACGCTCCCACACACCTTCAGACTGCTTTGAAATTCCGCAGAGGCACGCTGTGAAATAGAGCGGAAACCAGCGCACCGTTTATCCATCTGTCGTCACTGGGATTGCCGCTGTCTTCACCAGCATCCCATCGAGATCCTGGACCCCACAGCCCCGTCATCCTGGCGAACATCCCCTGGACCTACCACGCCCCTCAAGGTTCCTCAGCCCCGCCCTCCCCCCTTCCCCGCCCCACTTCTACCACCGCCAGCCCTATCCCTGGCCAAAATGGTGCGACAGTGGGACACGACGGGGTTGCACGAGCGTCGGCTGCCGCCCCAGACCCTTCTGGTCTCCGCAGCCAGCGCCTTGTGGACCGGCGTATGAGCGGGAGCAACGCCTTGCGGACCGGCGCACCATCTGCACCATTATCGTCGCCACGTGACGCCACGACGGCAGCTTCCACTCGGTGTGGCCGTGCTTGTAACAAGGAACCCTGGTTCTTGTTGGAGGAAGCTCTGAGGCCAGCAGGAGCCCGTCCTCCGGCCAATGAGTCCCATCGCAATGCTGTACTCAGGCGGCATTCCTCCATGTCGGCCGCCGCGGCGCCGCTCTCCTTACCCCCTACACGAACGCATGCGATCAATGCCTACCTCCATCAAAAGGAGCAACGGGAAGGCAAACGTGTCGACTTCTTGCGGGTGGATACGGAGATGCAAGAGGAGCTGGACAGGACAGTCTGGGGTCGGACATTTTCGGGCGGGGTCTCGGGAGCCATTGCGATGGGCATCAACGTGGGCGCATTCATGTGGCTCCGCACCATCATGTCGTACCAACAAATGCACGGGACTCCCTTGCCCCAGGTTGTTCGGACCTTGTACCGGGAAGGGGGGGTACGACGCTTCTACCAAGGCTTTACCGCAGCCCTTGTGCACGGGCCGGCCAGTCGGTTTGGGGACACGGCGGCCAACGCGGGCGCCCTGGCATTGCTGGACCGGCAGGCGGAGACCAGGAACCTCCCGATTGTTCTGAAAACGGCGGCGGGGTCGGTGGCGTCCGCGGTCTGGCGGATCTTCCTCATGCCTTTGGACACCCTCATCGTCTGCCAACAGGTTCAGGGATACCCAGGGTGGTCTGGCCTATTGCGGAAATTGAAACGGGTGGGGCCCTCGGTCCTCTTTCAAGGTGCGGGGGCTTCCTTCTCGGCGAATGTGGTGGGGCATTTCCCGTGGTTCGCGGTGTACAATCTCTGCGAAACCCACTTGCCCGAGCCGGGAGGGATGAAAACGCGGGTCTTGCGCAATGCATTCATGGGCTTCGCGGCCAGTGTCGCCTCGGACGTGCTTTCCAATTCCTTGACCGTCATCAAGGTGTGCAAACAAGCCAGTGTGGAGCTCTTGACGTACCGGCAGACCACAGAGCAGATATTAGCCGTGGACGGGGTGCGAGGGTTGTTGGGGCGCGGTTTGGGCCTTCGATTGATGGCTAATGGCTTCCAAGGGATGACCTTTGGGGTGGTCTGGAAATTTCTGGACGACTGCATCTTCCGTGGACAGTGTCGGGAATTGTTGCTGTAACGAGGCGATTGGGGGGGACGCTGTGGGATGGGGAGAAAGGGAGGTGGGGGAATAAGGTATGGAGGTATTAAGAGGGTGGTACACGGCGAATGTGTTTTGAATGAATGAATGGGGACTGTTTTGAAGGCGAAGGAAACAATGACATGGATTGCTTGGTAAAAGGAGGGAGGAAATTTCGACGGGAAAGTCGTGTATGGCCTGCGAATGCGAATGGTGAAGATGTATGCGAGCGACCGGTCGTGTTTCGAATTAAAAAGAACCGCAGAAGGGCGCAGGAGCCGAACAAAAATGAGTAGGTCATGGATATGGTGGAAAGGGGAAGGGAAAATAAAAGAATGGGGCCGGACAGGAAGGAAACCTGTGCATTCCATATGTCAAAAGTGTAAATTTCGGGTGCATGGGCGTCGGGCAGGAATGGTCGTAGAGCCCTTTGGCAGGCGCGCGCGTCGCGCATCGAGGGTGGGATGGCGCATGCTTCGCAAGACAATGTGTGCATATGAACAATATTCAAAGGGTCCTCATGCCATGTTAAGCCAGGCCAAAGAGCGAATCTAAGGTCCTAGGGCAAATGAAAAGCCGTAATGCGGGCTCAGGCGTCATAGAAGTCAGATTATTTGTTTCAGTGTGCATACGACGACTGAGTGAAGGGCGAGCGGCATAACTGGTTCCAGAAGCCAAGCCCGGACTGCGAGAGAGAGAAACATTGCATCAAAAGTGAAAGGCCTCAAAATGTGTGATGTGTGTGTAACTACGGGGCCGACACAACCTCGGCGTCAAGGACGGGACGGCAACAATCATGAGTAAGTGGGTATCAACAGCCAGATGATGGACGAAGATGATTATTTGTGTCAACCTTCACTGTCACATGCATGGGGTACTCTTGATGGTACTCGGCAATAAAACGAGCAAAGACAGTGCGATGAAGTGTGTGAGGGTGGCGAGTGACTTGAGTGAACCGATCGGCAAGATGCGAGAGTTCATGCAGAAAATCCAGGAAGGGGCAGCGAACGGACAAATAAAGCAGAAGAGATCAAAGCAGGAGAGAGATGCTGAGGTTTCCTTTGCCCTCCTAATATTTTTCTTCAGCAATTGAGGCGCACACGTCTTTCAAGACCTGCGAGATGGTTTTAACCGCATGCCAGATCGTCCAGCAGGAAAAAGAGCGAAGGAAACCGAGGCGGGAATGATAGGAGGGGAAATAGCGACTGACATTTGATTCATGAGATTGTTGGACGACATGCACTGCGCGCGGTGCGCCTTGAGGACCCTCCTCTTCTGAGAGAAAGGAGTGAGCTACGGAGCCCGTTCACAACAGACTTGAGTGGAAAAAAAGATATATACAGTAAGCAGACTCAAGCCGCAAGGTCCAAAGTTGTTCAGGGGGGCTCTCCTGAAGGAAATGACACAATACATTCATGTTGGGCCCTAAAAAGAGAGAGAAAAGCAAAGATAGTCTTCACATACAGAGTTCACTGCGTCCCGAAGGCATCCTCGAAGCTTTGTTTGTCGCAACTAATCAAATTATTAGCCATTCTCCTGACGCCGAAATTGTTCGTTCACAGATAATATCAAGGTAGTCCTCCCTCTGCCCGCACCTTAAGGCTCCACTCCCTCCTCTTAACCCCCCTCCATTAAATCTCAGAAAGAGCGGATCCCCCATCCTCTTGCCCCCTTTCCCCCCTTCCTCGCGCCTGACACTTCGGCAACCTTACTGGGCCCGGCCGTAGTACGCACCTATGGCGGCACGCAAGGAGTCGTTGGTGGTCACGCTGGCCTCGGGAAAGACGAAATCTAATCCTAAGGTTTGAAGAAAAGGGGTACGATGAATGTATGCAGGTGTATAAGAAAGGGGCTAACTCGATAGAAGTGTCTCAATACGTCCAGAATCGCTGCTTTCCGGGCTAAAGATCTACGAGAGGCATGGTGACAAGGAAACAGGGACGTCGCCTGGAAGACCCGCTCACCCGTGATGAGCTCATAGAGCATAATATAGCGACGGGAGAGCTCGTTTACGAGTTCGGCTGGCGCCTCGGGGAGGGTGGCGTCTTTGTACGGGTCGCAACGATCCTGGAACGTGAGGGAGGGAGGGAGGGAGGGAGGGAAGGAGGGTAAGAAGGAGGGAGAAAGAGGGAAAAGACGTACAGTGAAAGCGAGAACTGGGGCAAGGACAAGAATAATTAATGAATGGCAAGCGTGAAGGATGGGAGGGAGCTTAGGCGAAGGGGTGAGGGGGAAAGACGAAGAGGGACATCAAGAGGGAGGAGAAAGACAAGGTACCTTGAACCAGAGGCGCAGGAATTCTTTGTCAATATTCTCTGGCTCCAGACCCTAGGTATAAGAGAGGGAGAGGGGGTTGGAGGGAGGGAGGGAGGGAGGGGCCCAGGAAGGAAAAGAGAAAAGAATCAGGAGGAGGGAGCGTCTATAAATGCTGGATGAATGGAGTTGTAATACCAGTCCCTCTTCCTTCCTTTCTCCCTCCCTCCTTCCTTTCTCCTTCCCCCCCTCCCTCCCTGCTCCAGTATTTGCCATTTCTCGGTTTGCCACGGGCGCTTCTGTTCTCTGCAAACACTCCGCCCTATCCCTGCCCCTCCCGTCCCTCCCTCCCTCCCTCCCTCCCTCCCTCCCTCAAACCTGGGCCATGCGCGCCTTATAGGTCTCGGCGACCCAGTAGCGGGAAGAGTCCGGGGTGTGCACCTCGTCCACGATGATCACTTGCCCGTCGGCCGTCTGGCAGGGGGCGGAGGAAGGGAAAGGGAGGAGGGGGGAAAGAACAGGGTGGGGACGGGACGCAGGCGACTCGAGCGTCCGTGCTGGACTGAAATCTGGTAAAAGGTGGAGGAAGGAAGGAAGGAGGGAGGGAGGGAGGGAGGGAGGGAGGGAGGGGAGGTGGGTACCTTGCCGAACTCGTACTTGGTGTCGACCAGAATGAGTCCTCGCGCGGAGGCAACCTTCTGCCCAAAGGCAAAGAGGGCATGCGCGTAGGAAGCGCAGAGCTGGAAGGAAGGAAGGAAGGGAGGGAGGGAAAGAGGGAGGGTGAGGGTCTTTTCCAAGCAGCAGCGGTCTTTACCCTTCGTCCCTTCCTCCCGCCCGCCTTCCCCTACACTTAGAGGGCTCCCGCAGAGTGGGCCCCTATTCCTGCCCTCCTAGCCATGTCCGCAGAGAGCCTACCTCCCAATCCTCTTGGGACATCCGTCTCGAGGATACGATCTCTTCGGCCGAAATGAGCTCGTCGTGGGCGGCGTCCTTGGTGGTGGGGGTGAGGAGGTTGTTGGCTAGGGAGGGAGGGAGGGAGGGGGGGAGGAAGGGAGGAGGAAAGAGGGGGGGAGGGAAAGGGAATTGAAGATAAGGCGAAAATATTCGCTGTGACGCCCTCTGTCGTACTTGTTGTGATTCCACACGTCTCGTCCTAACATGTCTTCGCTCTCCCTCCCTACCCCTTCCCTCCCTCCCTCCCTCCGGCGGTCCGCACCGAGTTGTTGGTTCTTCTTCAAGCCCTCGGGCAGGGCATGACCGCAATACTGACGCACGCCCTTCTTGTAATTGGTCCAGAGGGAGGTGTCGGTCGACCCCGTGATGTAGCTGGGGAGGGAGGAGGGGAGGGGGAGGGAGAGAGGGGACAAGATGGGCGTGTTTTGCGTGCAATAGCCATAAAGAATGAGAGGATTGGTAATCAGAAGCATACGAGCGAACGACACGCTCGCCTTGGGTGTGAAAAAGAAGAGAGGAGGGGAAAGAGCGAGGAAAGGGAGGGAGGGAAGGAGCAACTGGGGAAAGGAAGAGTTGGCGCGGCACCCTCACCCGCGCATGACGAATTCGACGGGAAACACCGTGCATTTCTTCCCGATGCAGGCGTTTGGGTGAGGAACCGCAAGGATGTGGTTGGGCACCAGATCTTTACTCTTCTCGAACCACCTGAGGAAGGGAGGGGAAGAGGGAGGGGAGAAGTCTTTGTGAGGAGCGAACAGCGGTGAACAAGGAGTTGGGATTGGAAAATGGCGAGAGAACACGGCTGAGGGGAGGACGCAGGAAAGTGAAAAGCAAGGTGTCGATGGCCTCCCTCTTCGCTTGTCTGAGGCCGTACCATTGGGAGGTTAAGTTCAACACTTGACCTTTGAAGGGGATCGAGGCAAGGTTGCGGTCGAATGCGCTTTGGCGGTCCGTGGAAATGAGAAGGAGGGAGTCTGCGGTGGTATAGACATCTCTTACTTTGCCTGAAGACGTCAGAGACGGAGGTTTATCGAAGAGGGGAAATGGGTGGTGTGAGGAGAGGACGGGAAAATTACAACTTCCCTCGCTCAAACTTGTGGGTCTTTCCATGCTCCTTTCTTGAAATCTATACACCTCCGACGACTCGAATGTACAATTTATGTTTTTTGACGGGACCAACAGTCCCTGAGTCCTCCCTTTAAGCCGTACCAACGTATTTTTCTTCGTACTGGAAAGCCCCCTCCAAGTCCGTAGCACTCACTGTGTGAGCTCTTTGGGAGTCGATCCTCGGCAAATATGCCACTGTCTTCTGTTGCGCCTGGGTTATCAACGCACTGGTAGGTGCAGCGACTGGCGCAGTTGCTGCCATCACCGTGGCTGAAGTCACCTTAGACTTCGAGCTGGAAGGGAGGAGGTTATCCCAGCAAATAATTTTCTTTCAAGAGAAAGCTAATGGCAGGAATGAAGGACCGTATATTGAATGTGTAGGGGGCGGGAAAAAAAGAATATGTGAGGTCGGTGGATGTGAGACGTCCACGTTTGTTTACACTGATAGACGTAATTGATCCTCGGGGGAAAAAGCAATTTGTTCGGGCCACAGCGACCGCGTGGATATGCGTTGCCTGCGGCAAAGACACATTAGCCCCAGGATTTGGGAAACAAAACAATTGTGAGATAATTAAATGTAGGTAACAGACATTCCAAAAGCATGTCGCGCGGCGGCATTTGATGTCCTGTGTTGATTTTCCTGACGCTGAAGCTGCTAGCTCGCCGTTCGATCGCTTTTTCCCTGCTCACATACCATGTAGTACCCCCTCCGTTCACTCCCTTTCCACCCAATTTATGTTTGCGTCTTCTCATTTCGAAAATTCATCGCGCAATTTTCCCATTTGTTGTAGAGCGCCTATCGAGGAAGCTGGGCTTCTCAGCTTCGTGCTCCCAAAGCCCTCGGGGGATGCCCGTGGGAGGTGTGCAGCCTTACACAATACCGTTGCCATCGCTGCTCATCTTCACCGCATTTCTTTTAAGTCTTGCTGCCCAAGCGTTTCTGCTTTTGCCGCCATCGACGCGATTTCCGAAATCGTGCTTAGTTACCACATTTTCCCCTCCCCTTCGCCCTTCTCGCTTTCGCTTCTCCCTTGTCAGCTTTTCCGTGCTTGCGGGAAGTGAAAGCAGCAGAAGTGCGACTGGTGGGGGCAACAAGCGGAAAAAACATTCGTCTGCCAGGGACTCTCGAGAGCAGAAGGTAAAGCTGTGTAAAGACGGACGTAGGAATATTCAATGTGCTTGGTGGTTGAGCCATCGTTGCCCTCCTGGCCCCTGCCTCGTTGGAACCCTGCCATCTGACCCATGGCTTTTGCCCGTGGCTCGAGTATTGACGCGTCTTTCGATGCGGGGCTCCTACTTTATCTTTGGTGCAGTCCTCTCCTAAAAGGGTGACGCAGAGAGCACGGCGAGAACGGGTGTGAATTCGATGAGGCCTGGTACCCTAGGAGCAGAGGAGGAAAAGGAGGAGGTTAAGGTCATCACCAAATAACCCTTCGTTTAACCGTCGATCCATTTTCTCAGGGAGATCAAGGTCGACTCGAGCGCCAGTTCAATTCCCAAAACATGGACGAGCTGCATGTCCGCGTCGTGGAGGGCGAGGCGGAGGTAGAGCTGAGTTTCTTCGACCTGGATGGGAAGGTGAGGGATTTGGAGAGGCGGGGGAGGTGAGGTGATGGATGTGGAGGGTCAGAAGAGGTCGGAGGGAAGGTTTCCCTTGGATCGTGTGAAGGACGGCGACGTCGGGGGTGGCGCGGACGCATCGACGTGATATGGGACGGGAGGAGGGGAGGTTGAGGGGGATGGGGGAGGGAGGGAGGGAGGGAGGGAGGGAGGGAAGAAAGTACCTCTGTGCTGCCTCCGCATGCACGCACCTCCTGTTCGCAAGCCAGGCCTCTGCCCGTTTTTGAGGAATGACTGTAACGTGCTCGCAAGTCTCGGGTATTGAGTCATGGGGTGTGGCGATCGTCGTAAAAGCAATCAGGGCATGCCAGGAAGCTTCAAATGAATGCCGTCCCACCTGTCCTCCCCTTGGCTGAACACTCCCACTTTCCTGGAAGACCCTCTCTCATTTTCACGAGCCCTGGTCTTTCTCCGCCACGCCCAGGCCTCCACCACTCCAAATGCGGCAATACTCGGGAGGGTGCCGCCCTCTTCTACCGGCTGGAGCGCCTGGCCTGTCTGGGCACGTTTGACTTCGAGATGCGGGAAGCTTTCGACAGGAAAGATAATCCTTTCAAGGTAACGTTTACCGATATTACATGGTTCTAGGGAGTTTTTCTTCCTCGTATTCATTCTTTTACCCCTCGTTTGCCCTGTTCTGCTTCCTCTCTTCCCCCTTCTCCCTCGCATGATTTCTGCGTCTTCCCCTTTCTGCCTTTTTTTTTTCCTTTATTTTTTTTTTCTCTGTGGCCCCATTCCCCTCATTCTGACTGCATGGACATGAGGACAAGACTGTGACGTCTAGTGTGGGTGTAAGGATGAGCTGCCGAGCATCTCTGCGGCCATTTTTACCCACGCTACTCGTATTATGTACGCGCCTTGCGCTCTATACCTCTCTTCTTTTCGTTCTTCCTTCCTTGCTTAGCCCCTCCAAGACCGCTATCCTGCACTTCGCGCCATTTTGTGTGAAAAACTGACAACGGTCGGACAGATCGTGCTTTTGCGTCTCGAGGTGTGTGTGTGGGGAAGGGCGTGAGGGAAAGGAAAGCAGAGTCAGGACGAGGCGGAGATAGAGGGGACGGAAACAGTTACATGGATTCACGAGCGTCCTCACGGCACGGCAGGAGGAGGAGGAAGAGGGGCAAGAACGTCTCCTGCTTGTGGGGAATACCCACCTGTTTTACCATCCCATGGCGCAGCACATCCGGCTCATGCAGGTAGGAAGGGGGGGAAGAAGAGAAAGAGGAAAAAGAAATGTTGCTTTTATGTTCTGGTATCGGGGGGTATCTCTGCTTGATTTTTCCGGGCAAAGGCTCGATGCGAGCTACGCACTTACACTGGGCAATTGTCTCCCTCTCGCTATCTCTGCCTGGCTCCCTCCCTGTCCCCCTCCCTTCCCTCGTCCAGATGGCCACCCTGGTGAAAGAAATGACTGCCCGGCGGGGCGAGATCGAGGACAAGTACGGCGTGCGACCTCGTCTGGTCCTGTGCGGTGACCTGAATAGGTGAGAAAGGGAGAGAGGGGGAGAAGGAGGGAGCTCGGGAGGAAGGAGGGTACTTGGCTCGTCCACCTCCTTTACTATAAGGGACCAGGGAGGGTGCCAGATGCGAGCGCATCCGCTGCGTACCTCTTCGCTCCTCTAATCCTCTTCTCTTGATTTCCCTTTCCCTCCCCTGCTTCTTCCCTGCCGCTCCTTTCCCAGCACCCCCACTACCGCCACGATCCGCTACCTGCGCGGGGAGACGATCGGCCGGGAGGACGAGGTCTGGGAGCACCTCCACGTCTTCGGGTGGGGCAAGCGGCAAGGCGAGGGGGAGGAAAAGGAGGAAGGGGAGGCGGCGGCGGCGGCGGCAGTCGTCGAAGCAGAAGAGGAAAAGAAGGGTGGGGAGGAGGGAGGGGATGGGAAGGCTGTAGCGGTTGATGTTGGCAGGGTAAGTGGTAGCGCAGGGGCCAGAGGCATGACGGTCTTATTCCTCCTCCCTTTCTGCTCCTTCCCTTCCTCCCCCTGTATTCCTGGGCACGCACCCTACATGCAATGGCATTGCGAACGTCATGTGCTGTTCAACTATGGCAAAACAAAATGTCGTGTCTAAGCAAGCGTGCGCGCCATACCACCTTTCCTTATGCTGTCTCCATTGTCTCATAGGAGCGTAGGGGGAGAGAGACTCTCCTCCCCAGCCGCGCGACACCGCGCGTGGAGGCGCGGGAAGAAAAAGAGAAGGAGAAGAACTCTAAGAAGAAAGGGAGCATGGCCTCAGACGGGGACGTGATCCCCACACTGTGCTTGACACGACCTTTTTTCAGTGCCTGTGGCTTGCCCGACTTCACGAACTATGTGCAGGTGAGGGTTAAGGGAACGGCGGGGGGGATAGAGGGAAAGGGCAGAGGGGCTCAAATCATCTTATCTCCTGTCTCCATCCGCCCATTGATGCCATTATTCCACGCTTTTTGTCCGTATTAGGGCTTCGTCGAGACTTTGGATTACATTTTCTTGGAGTCGGAGGTTCCGGCCCCATTGGATCCCTCGAGCGCGGGCTTCTCCGTGCTGTCGGTAGGCGCCATGCCGACCAGGGAGGAGGCGGGCCAGGACACGGCGTTACCGTCCTGGCAGACGCCCTCGGACCATGTGAGCATCCTTTGCGATGTCCGCGTGGAGTGAGGGAGACGGAATGAGAGGAGGGGAGAGAGGAAGATGGGGGCTGAAAACAAACGGGGGACGGCACTACCTCTTCACGATTTTTGGGAGGAAAATCATAGGTGGTGTATTGCGGTGATAGAGGAAAGTCTCGATTGAAACATAAATTGGGTCTTAGAAAGCATAACAGAAGTACTGATTCCTCCTGCAAGGGGGCCCTGGCTGTGAGTGGTGGCTGGGCGGGTCTGTTTTGAGCCTTGAGTGAATTTTGGCTTTCGATAGGAATATTGAGGGGATTGTTACCTGTAGCAAGTGCATTCGATCATCGTTTTTCACCTTTTTCATTCGTCAGTCACAACTCTTGACCGTTCGCAATGAGGACGGTGAGATCGGTGCGTTGACCCATTCAATGCTCCACCGTCCTTCATCCTGCCGAGAATTGCCCAATCCACGCAGGTTGTTGCTTTGTCGATCGCTTCCCTTGAAATATCCCCATGTTCCCCATCCCGCATTTATCATTCACCCATGTCATCCCCCACCCTTTACCCCCTGGACTCCCAATCCTCCCTATTTTTCATGTTCAAAACTAAGCCTGACCCGTTTCTGTTTCTTTGTTTCGCATTTTTGGTCCTCCTCCCCGATATACTCTACAAAATTCCCAGTTATTTCTACAAAGCATGTCAGTGCACACCCGCACAGACACGACTTTTCACTGCAGCATATACACCAGTCTGGTCCACTTCCAGACCACAGCCTTGTTATCAAAGCGCCCACGCCTGGCTATTTAAAGCTATCTAGACTAATATTTCCAAAAAAGATCTCTTTTTGAAATCCAGCCGCCCTTCTTTCCCTCCCCAAAAATGTTTTCAACCCCATGGCCCCTACAAAGCCGTGCTCCTCGATGTCACCAAGCCAGAAGCCTGCAAATGCGCCACGTCATTCAGGGACCGCGCTTGGAAAATAAATTCCTCCTCCAGCCCTTCTACCTTTCCTCCCTCATTTCCTTGCCCTTTCTTCCCATCCTCCGTACCCAGAGAGGAGAGAGCGTCAGAGGCTAATTGGCAGGTGTCCGCTTGTGAGTCTTGATCTTCCCCCCTTTTAGCTTCTCCTTTCCCTTCCTCTCTCTCGTTGTTCGCCAAATTATTGGACCCCGCAAGAGGGTAGGCCTCAACCACACTTATGGAGGCATTTAAGACTTTTTGCACGGTATAAAACTTGAAAACCTGACAAATGGCGCGAAGAAAGGCCGTGACAAGATCGTGTAGCATAGCGGCCGATAATTGAGGATTTTGAGGGCAGAGGGTTGACAAACAATACAAAAGAGAGGGATGGGTGTCTCCTCGAAGGAGCAAGCACCGTAAACCCCAAAAAATATAATGGTATTCATGAATTGCCTCGGATACTACATATTCAAAAATGCCTCTAAGTAACAAAAGATAATGGTGCCAAATACGTAGAAGAGTGAGCATGAAATAGGGATGAGCACGTCAATTACCTTCTGAAACATCTGGAGGAGCAAGCCGCCGTGGGAGACGAGGAGGACGCGCATGGGCCCTCTTTGTCTTTCCGCTTCTGGAGCCCCCTCTCTTCCTCTATTTTCTACCTTGGCAAGATCGGCCGTGCATTTATCTTCTCTCTCGCCCGTAGCTTGCATTTCTGCTGCTGCAGTCAGGACACGTCGAACGAAGGAGCGGGCACGGCAATGAAGCGATTGAAGGGTCTCCGATGGCATATGTTGCAGCTGTTCGAGGGAAATGCCCTAGAAAGGTAAAAAGGGTAGCAAAATGCATGTTTATAATAGGAATAGGCAGTGAGAAAGCGCAGGGGGGAAGGGAGGGATAGGCAGGTAGAGGGTGAAAATCGACAAACGACAGAAAAAGAAAATCTAGCAACAATGAACAGGCACATCTACATAGAGCGATCGATATTGAACGGAAAGTACGGGCCAGAGAAAAAAAGACACAAGGGAAAGGGAGGAAAGTAGAAACTGCACTCAGGCACCTGCTCCAAAGCCGTCCGTCGCATTGCTTCCTGCAGTGAAAGACCAAGCGGCTGGCCCTCCCGTGCGCCTCCTAAGATTTCCCTAAGATTGGTGTCAAGAGTCAGCAGGCTTTCAAGTCCAGTATCATTAGCATTGTCGTCGTTATGACAGGTATTGCTGCTGGTGTCGTTGCTCCCGTGATGACTAGGATCCTTGCTGGGTTGGCGCTTTCCACCTGTCAGTTCCTCGACGATTATCTCGGCGGTATTTTTCGCTCTGTTGGAAAAGATGTATCACGCAAGCGGAATCAGAAGAGGTTGGGCGGTGAATGCATGGCAGCGCGATAATCATTCCCTCCTCTCTTTCGTTCTCATCTACTCTCATATATCCGCACAGAGCCCTAGTTTTCACTCTTCCTTTGCTGTTCTCGGCCTTACCTCGTCAAATCGCTGGACATTATGCGGTCGAAGAAGAAAGTGACATCCCTCTTTTCTGGGTCTTGTAAAGATGCATCTTGCCGAAGCCGTCGGCCCGTCGCCTGCGCTTGCTGCCTTCCCGTATCTGTCAAAGGATAATCTCGTTGGCCCTGGAGGATACCTTGCCGGTTTCCGGTGCTTTCACCATGCCGTATAATATAAAAAACGACGAGCGGGGATGTGGCGAAGTGCTTTCGTTTCACAGGAGGTGAAGGTGGGAAAAATGGCAGCATATTATCCCGGCGTGGCTATCTCGCGAGGATGTTGCCCAAAACTATCCTTAAATCTATTTCCCTGAGTCAGCAGGAAGGCACAGATGCATTTCCTGTTGAAAGATCAACGTTCGAAATGCGTGCGTGGATACATGAGATGTGGCTTATATGAGGAGACGTGCTTTCTAATGCCGATTTATGGCGTTTTGTTCGCTCGACCCTGACGAGTACAATTCAGCTATCAATACGATCGCTACCTTTTCATTAAGGGACTCTTAACCCATTTCCTTGTTCGGCTTTTCTCGAATTTACTTTATAATCTACCACTTTTACTCAGGACTTTGGCTATTGTTTCAAAATGGAAGCGTTCACCCTGCACTCATGTCGACCACACCTTGCAAAGAAGTTCTGCACTCATGTCGACCACACCTTGCAAAGAAGTTCAAAATTTAAGCAACAAAGCGCTTGAGCATCGACGTGAGAGCTCCTGAATTGATACCTCATGACGTTGCATGGCTCAAGTTCCAGATTTTGTCGTCGTGTAGGTCTGTCCTGTGAGATTATCCTCAGTACGGTCATCGTAATCCGGGAGTCAGGAAGCAAGTGTGCCTAGTAACGGTTTTTCAAATTTGGATTCCGTGTCGGCCACGCCCGAGCAGGGACCTTTTAGGGCAGCTGAAATTATTTAAAATATATATTTATAGCTTGTATACATTGTTTATATTGAGATTGAGTGTTCTTCGATAGTTATATTTTGGTCAATGGATTGAGACTTGATACGGAAAACGGCACAGGCTTTCAAAGAGCTCTTTTCTTCCGGGATGAGTATCATCCTTTCTGCTATTCCTCATTTCCCGGTGACTGCAGACTTTACGTCCAGTGGCGTCCTGTAGATGGGGTCAAATCTTGAAGATGGGGTCGCATTTTTCACTCTCTCGTCATAGACATTTGGATTTCATCTTGCTCGAGCTGTGGGGTGCGGCGCTAAAATTTTGCCTGTCTTCTCATGCATGGCGAGCTACTGCCAGATGGCGTAGTGTTCACATATCCTTTGCGTCGTGATTCCCGACCTTTATTTCTCCGTGGTGACCGCTCGCAAAATTCTAGCTTCCTTTAACTTATGAAATTGGTCTCTTTCTGTTGCTTCTTCGCAATCAAACAGGACACTGCCATTCACGCTGCGACATGACGGTCGATATCAAGGTCATTAAGGATAGCTATGTGCGCCCTACGACCCCCCCGGCCACTTCCGCCGGCTCGTCTCCTCCACGCGTCGAGCTTGCTGGAGTCGATGTTCTCTTTAACCGCATGAATCTCCGCGTGGTCTACTTCTTCCCTGCTCCCCTTTCCCCTCACGTCCTCCGCTCTTCTCTCTCCAAAGTCCTGGACAAGTACCCCATTCTGGCGGGGCGCCAACGAAAGGAGGGAAAGAAGACGCACTACATCGAATTGAACGGGAAAGGGGTCTTGGTCCGGCAACAATTGGCTACCGTGAAAGGCGGGGACAAGGGGAAAGGTGCCCTTTTGGACGACGAGTTCATCAAAACTCACATCCATTCCTTCGTACATGGAAATAAATCTGCCGCCGTGAACCAAGACCGAGAGAGCAACCTCATCATCACCCTCACCGAAGTCGACTACGAGCAGGAGGAGGAGGCAGGGATGGGCGAGTCCAGGGGTTTTTTGAGCGGCCTCTTTCAGGGCTGTATGGCCACGAATTGCTACCCGGAGGCCCCGAACGAGGAGTGGGCGGACGTCAGCTTTGGGGAGGGCGGGGGGGAGGGCGGAGGGGAGGACGGGGCAGCGCGGCCCGTCCGTTATGCGGTGGGGGTGTGGTGAGTTTGGACGAAGGGCGAAGGGGAGGCGGAGGCAAAGGGGAGGGGTAGGGAGGGAAGGAGGGAGGGAGGGAGGGTTTTTGAACGCACGTCCTACTCGACACCGCATCCGTCCACCCTCACTCCCTTCCTCGCTCCCTCCCTCCCTCCCTCCCTTCCCTTCCAGCATCTCGCACGACATTGCAGACGGGGGCTCTGTGGCGAGTTTCCTTCTGGCTTGGGCCCTTTCCTCGACGGGGAAGCCTTTCCCTGCCGCAGTCAACGACCGGGGGCCGCTCCGGCATGTAGGGAGGGAGGGAGGGAGGGAGGGAGGGAAGGGGAGAAAGAAGGAGGGAGGGAAAGAGGAGAAGGAGAACACGTGGACCCTGGACCAAAAGCCGACGATTCAAGTCTCCCTCCCTCCCTCCCTCCCTCCCTCCCTCCCTACCTGCGCCACCATGCTTCCCAGGTAGGCGCCGGCGTTGGGCGCGTCTAGAGCCAGGTCGGGGAGGAGTTGGTAGAGCCGCGTGAAGCCACAACGCATCTGATGGCCCGAGATGATCTGTCCGGGCGGAGGGGAAGGCAGGGAGGGAGGGAGGGAGGGAGGGAGAGACGAGCCGTGAGAAACTGGGCAATCAAGAGCCGCTACCATGAACACAATGGTCCAATGGGCTTGCCCTCCTTCCCTCCCTTCCTGCCTCCCTCCCTCTCTCCCTCCCTCCCTTCTCCACACCTCCTCTGCATGGAGGAAGGCAAGGAGGGAGGAGATGGCGAGCCGGTCTTCCTCCTCCTTCTTGTCGAGGGCGATGGCCACGGCCCGCTTGACGAGCTCGTGGTGGAAAAATGGGCTAGCCAGCTCTGATGAAATGGGAGAAAGGGAGGGTGGGATGGCGGCATAGAGGCGGGCGGGGGTCTGCGCGGGGGGAGGGAGGCGGGGGGAAAGGCTGCGAGGGAGGGAGGGAGGGAGGGAGGGAGGGAGGGAGGGAGGGAAGGCAAACCTCGGACGCAGCGGGCGGCCTCCTCTACTTGTCTGGAGAAGAGATATTCCTATGGGGCAGGGAAGGGGGAAAAAAAGGAGGAACGGCACGATCGGGCAGAGGACAATAACGAAAGGAGAGGTTGCGAGGATGAGGGAGGGAGGCCAAGACGGACGGAGGGAGGGAGGAAGGGAGGGAGGGAGGAAGGGAGGGAGGGAAGAGGTACCTGGACCAAGAGGTCGATCGCCACTTTCATCTCGGGAACGCTGCGACCGTCGCCCGGCCCCCAAATATGCTCGAGGCTGAAGGAGGGAAAGAGGGGGAGAAAAGAGGGAGGGAAAGAGGGGGGGGAAAGAGGGAGGGAAAGAGGGAGGGAAAGAAGGGGAGAAAGAGGGGGAGAAAGAGGGAGGGAAAGAGGGGGGGAAAGAAGGGGAGAAAGAGGGAGGGAACGAGGGAGGGAACGAGGGAGGGAACGAGGGAGGGAGGTGAAGAGAAGCTCAGCGGGGACAGGCAGGGGGAGCAGAAGAGGAAGGAGGGGCACCGCCGAGCCTTGGGCCACATCATCGCCAACAGGGTTGGGCGCACAAACCCTCATCCCTCCCCCACGAGCATCCTCGACCCTTTCCACTCTCCCTTTTCTCATCCTGCACGCACCGCGCGCCCATGTGGTCCCGGGAGAGGAGGAGCTTGGCGTGCTCGACCATCTCCCCGCCCAGCCCCACAACCAAGGGGTCCGAGAGGAAGGAGGGAGGGAGGAGCTCGTCCACGACGGCGCGGGCAAGGAAGGTAGCGATGTCTCGGACGGCACTGCGCGCAGGGCCCCGGGGGGGAGGGGGAGGGAGGGAGCGAGGGGAGGAGGGGAAAGGGTTGGCAGGGATGACGGATGTGGATGCAGAGGAGGGAGGTACGAGAAGGAGAGGGAGCAAAGAGAAGACGGATGGGAATGGACCAAGGATGAAAGGGGAAAGAAGGAGGGGGGAAGAACGACATAATAAAAAAGCAAGGGATGCGCAAAAGAGACGACAAGCGTCACACGTGCGCCCTCCCTCCCTCCCTCCTTCACCTCCCTTCCCCCCTTTCCTCTCCTTACCTCGGAACGTCCACCTGCAGATCATCCACCACCTCAAAGAGGCGTTCGAAGCCCTTGCCCACGTCGGCGGTGGAAAGGAGGGAAGGGTAAAGGGCAGATAGCAGGCGGGAGACCAGCTCCCGTTCCCGCTCTCGCCCGTCTAGGGACATGGAGATGGCGCTGGAGAGGGAGGGGGGGGGAGGGAGGGAGGGAGGGAGGGAGGAAGGAGAAATGAAGGAGGGGGAGAATGCTTAGAACGTGTGCACGGCCTCGAAAGAAGAGACAAGGCGAGCCGAAGGAGAAAGAGGAGGGAGGGGGGGAGGGAGGGAAGGAGGGAGGGAGGGAGGGAGGACGGGCGGAATTAAACAGACGCACCGCTTCACGAGCTCGTAGTGGTA
>SDOX01000121.1:0-109069 GCA_004565275.1 Nannochloropsis salina CCMP1776 | reverse complement strand
TCCCTCCCTCCCTCACCTTGGAGGTGGAGATGACCGGGACCCCAGGGGGGACGAAGGGCGCGATCTCCTCCAAATACTTGCGCGAGTACTGCACAGGAATGCAATGCAAAATAAACGCCGAGCCCTCGAAGGCCGCCTGACGTGGGGACAGGAATGGGAGGGGAGGAGGCAAGGTATTAACTTACAAAGGCAGTGACTGGTTCACAGGCTGCCCGTGGGGAGGGAGGGAGGGAGGGAGGGAGGGAGGGGGAGGCATGGCTTTCGGAGGCCATCAAGCTGAGGCTTAATATCTCCTCATCCATATCGTATTTATCCTTTCTTTCACCCGCTTTCAAACCTGATTCTCAATCATATGTCATCCCTCTTCCTCCTGTCATATCCCCCCCTCGTTCCCCCCCTCCCTCCCCTCCTTCCCCTCCCATCCCTCTTCCCCCACCTACCGCAGGGTCGGCGCTGGCAGTGATGGTATCCACAAGGTGCATGTCGCTGAGGTGCTGGGGGTGACTATGCTCCGTGTTTATGTGCATCGCCACCTAGATGATGCGAAGAAATAATGGGCCTGTATTGGTATCTCTGCACTGAAAAGCATGCGTTTGGAAACACCGTCACCATGCACCATGCCTCTCAGCTTGCCGCAACAAGGCCCTTTTCTGACTTCCTCGCCCGATACTTTTTTGAAGGCATACTGTTACTTACATCCTCCTTTCGCACCAAAATGCATGTGGGGTGTCCTTTTTTTCCAACCACAGAGGCCATGGCGAGGCCGAAAGATCCGCCGCCGATCACCGTCACCTACGTGATCGAGGAGTGACATAGACAACACGGGGAAGGAAAAGCTTTTCCATGAATAACGTAAAAAGAAAACATGTCAATAGCCGTAAAGATCCTATGAAAATTTTGCATTGCAGGGCCCTGACGTCCATGTAAACCTTTCATACGTAATGGAAATAATATATACCTTGCTTTTGGCTGTAGCAGCTTTCTCAGCAGTGTGCGACGCGGGGTTAGCTTCAATAACAGGAGACGCGCGCCCATGACAAGGCCGCTTAGGTGCGGGCTCATTGTCCACCATTCTTCGCTTTGTGGTCGGATAACTACGGGTTGCTAAGGTGTTTAGGTTTAGGAAAAGGAAGGTGGAAAACACGAAAAAGTTGAAAAGTTGTCGCTGATTCGACATTGAATTGGCTGTCCGAGTGGATGGCCGAATGGTACGGCTACCGGCATACGGCTGGTGATAGATCGACGCCAAAGGATTTACGTCTGAAACATCGACATCTATGCCTCAGTATCTGAAGACACTTCGGGATTAATATCATGAGCCGGATGTGACTTCGTTTTCCTGCTAATCATACTAACAGGGACCAAAACAACAAAGCAGTAATGAAGGCACCTCCAGTTCAAGAGGGCTACTCCAGACAGTGTTTTGCTTGATACCTGCACCAAAACACAAGGTGTCGCGGTCGTCGTCATTTTACGAGAAGAATGCTGGAACGTGTGTGGACTCTTCCTTGAAGTATGACGCCACTCTCTTGTTGAGGATGACGTTGCTTGAAGTTCGTCCATTTCTGCTGCAGTTTTCTTACATTTGACGGGAAACCTTCCTCATCCTTTTTTTCGACGAGGCAAACTCAGGGTTGTCCTGCATGCTACTTGCACTTGCCGAAATTTGATCTAAGACGTGGATCCTTTCGATATATGTGATGATCAATGTATTGTCCTCTACATATGCTGCAGCAGCTCACGAGCGGGTCTTTTCTTCTGCATTTATAAGACCAAGGTTCCGCAAGAAATTCTGTGTATAGCGTGTACCGTCAAAAAGAATGTACATGAAAGAAAGGAGAACCCAAAGACGAACTAGGCGAGCTGGGTCCTGTCTTCAGGCATGGCTTTAAGCCCAATCCGTGTGGTCCCGTGCTGGTGCGAAATATCAATCAGCTGTACTTGAGACACACTTTGTTTCTTTTCTCTCATATCCATACAAAGGCTTCACAGCAAAAATGCACTCTTGGCCTTTTTTCCCCTTGACCTGGAATACGGAGCTGTTCGCGTTGGCAACACTTCCTTATTACCTCCGTCTTCACTTCCTGTTCCCCTCTGGACTACCTCACCCTGAAACCATTTCTTTCTCTTCTGAGATTAATTTACAATTTAATTGTTGCCATCATCTCCTCCTCAGTAGGCGGGAAGTCCGAATCACGCATGCGGGACACTGTGTGAATGTAGGGAGGAGTAAGCTATCTTTGTCCTAGTCGCCAGCCCCCCTTTCCTCCCGCTTTCATCTCTCTTACTTACAGTCTTCAAACGCTTTAGCCAAGCTGGCATCTTTTTGAATGAAGTGCATCATTTCAGGCATTTGCTTGAATTTGTCACCGTTGTGTTGCTTGGAAATTTCTCGAAAGGCTTTCCCATCCATTCCTATCAAGACCATTATGCAGAAAGGGAGAGTCAAACGCGACAGTCAATAACAAAGGGCCACAAATACCGGGATGGGCCTTCTCAAGGGTAAAAGACAAAATGAGAAAGAGAGTGTCAAGGCAAAAGGAAAGAGAGGAACCGCGCTCAAGCACCTGAGTAATGCTGATTGACAAACTCGTCCTGCAGCTCCTCCACCGCCCCTTGCTCTCCGGCCCGCGCACGCTTGAAGAGGTTCTGGTCCCATAGTTATGAAAAGTGAAGGATTAGGAAACGAGCGGGCAAACGGATAACGATCTAGTCGTGGACAGATTCCAGGGCGAAGACGGGCGTTTTCACAGGAAGCTGGTAAAAAGGAGGCAAGTCCTGTCCTCGATGCTTATCAGGCTCGGATGGATTCAACACACATGTCCTCGTTCATTCCGTATTATACTCGTTCCTTTACCACCCACCTCCTCCCCTTTCCCTCATTCCCATACCTGGATGCCGGGGTCGGAGGAAGCCGCCATTTTTGCCAGGGTGGCGGAGACCTTGTCCGGCTCATTCACCTGAACAGGAAGGGAGAGAGAAAAAAGGAGTGGGGGGTTCGAGGGCAGAAGGAGGTAAGCTAAAAGAAAGATCTTGACATAAAAATGCGATGGTGACTTTGAGCAGGGTGGGAGGGGGTGGCCATGAAGGGAGACTAAAGGCAAGCAGAGGACAGGGGAGACGTGGGAATGACAAGGAGGAAGGGCGATGAATATGGAAGATAGGAGGATTCCAGGAGGACGAGGTACCTTGTTGAAGAAGGCGTCGTCGGCGAGGTTGAGCAGCGTGTTCATGCCCGTGGAGAAACTGCTCTTGGTCTGTGCGTGGAGAGAGTCTCGTCATTCCCTCGTCCATAGATCAGGGTTTCCCTCCCTCTTCCTCCTCCTCTTTCCCCTAATTTGCCATCTTACCTCTTCGGCGCTAAGTCGTCGATTGTCTTTGATCGTACTGAAGCCAGTCAGCGCCCCCAGAAGAGGAAAGTCCTTCAAGACTCGGTGGTGGATGTCGGGGTTATCCAGGATGGCCTTGAAACCTGCGGAGAGGGTAGAAAGGTATAGTGGGAAGGGCAAGCCATGTGACAGATCTGTACGTCGTCTTTGTTTTTCTTAGGGCCGGTTGGCTTGTCGCGCACAAACTCTCGGAAGACGGAGCACGTATTGGGGAGGGTTATGATAGGGGGGGGAGGACAGCGAACGCCTGCATAGGAGACAAGCTGCCTGGGAAAACATCCTCGTGACCGTAGCCTGAGGGACACACTGCATCATAAAGGGGCTAATGTCCTTACTGCGTGCGTCCAAGCCCCCTCCGAGTACCTTTGGTGTTCATCGCATCCTTGAAAACCTGCACCGGATTGAAGGTATTTTTGGTCAGGTTCAAGAGGTAACCGGCGCGGCTGGATGGCTTGGTAAAGTCGTCATCTGTTTCGTTGCGTCAAAAGGGAGTTTCGAGAATATTTGTGGTGAGTCTGAGGTCTGGATGTCGAAGGGAAAGGCAAGAGGAGCACGACGGAAGATGTCAAAACGATGAACGGCCCATTCCAGCCAACCTGCCACAAAAGTGACAGTGCTGTGTTACGGAAACACACCCTTTGGGCGCTTAATTGACCCCAGCCTTCTTCAGTCCCCTTTGTCCCCTTCTACCTGTCTGCTTATCCGGCGACTCTTGTCTCGAGGTGACAGAATTGGATGAAGAACTGCTGGCCCCCGTGGTCGACTGCAAGCGACTGAACGGCCGCGACGACCGGTCATGCTCCTGAGCATGGACAGTGCATCCCATGAAGACAGCGAGTATCACAAGAAGAAGAGTCGATGAATACAAGGACGCGGCCTGCATGACTGTGGCTGCTCGTAGGTAAGGCAAGAAGCGGGGAGGCGAAGTCAGCGTCGAGTTCCATTCATCACCTAGGCAAAGCGATCAGTACATCACATAAACCAGGTAAAGACCGAGCCCATGACACCCTGATTCTTAAAAACAACATAATGCCTCTCCTAAACGACGATGCGAGAGAAAAAAGGCCTCGACGCTCCGACCCCGCCACCGGCACGGTGCCCCCCCACCATTCCCCTACGCCTTCGGACAAGACAAGCATTCCGTTTGGCATATGGGCCTGGCGGGAAGCCTATCTCCTTTTCCGCCGCCCCAAGCCGCCAAAACTATTTGGCGGAGATTGACAACCCGGGGGGTACAATATCTGAACAGGAATAAAATGTACCGAGGTCACGGCATCTTATGCTTTGAAAGGGACGTTTTCATCTGGTGAGAGAGTGATCTTGGCTCCAGGTCAAGGCATATAGAAGCCGTCGTCGGAGGAGGACGAACGAGTTTACTAGTCGCCTCCGGAGTACGGACATGGCGCTCCTTAGTGGTGGACTGCGTCGTCCTGTGAATTGCGTTTTGTGACTGTCCTGGACTACCCTCTTGTTCTGCATGCATTCATGAGTGTGGGCTCATCCTGCTTTGACCAGCGTAGCATTGACAATGCGTTGACGCAAAGAAACGAGAGTGATGTGTAGTGTTCAGGACTGTTCGTGGGCTTGACTGAGTACCGCACGCTCGCTTTGTCCAATCAGTGATTTTTTTCGGCCTTCAAACCAGACATCCCACCAAAATGTTACTCTCTCATCAAGTCGACTACTTTGAATGGCGTGCTCCTCAACCACAGCTCCCAAGGAAACATTGTTACAGGTCGCCTTCGAGTACACCATCACTGCTGTCGCCTGCGGAGAGGGACATCAGTACCTTTGCATTCCAAACTCGCATGGCGAATCTCAGAGGAGCCGGTGCAAGCGACAACAGTAACAATGAAAGAAGAAACTCTTGGATTAAGATTGGAGGCGTGGCTTTGGTACTCTTGGGTGTCGTAGTCGTCGCTGTCACACTTGGCCTCGAGCGTAGAACGGACAAGGTGAGTGATGAGCTGAGCTTTCATAACATAAGCCCGTGTAATGGCGTCCTTCATGACGATAGACCGTCGCAATGAAAGCTTAAGTCCTGTACGCTTAACTTGCGGTATGACTCCTTGAATTGTATGACTTTTTATACAGAATACCACTCCCGTCGCCTTCGAAGGGCCTGAGCCCAGTGCGTCCACCATTCAGCCTGCTATTGTTACGGAGTCCTTGGCTGAGAGCGTCAACAAGAACGCCAAAACAACTACATCGGTAAGTGAATGCGTTTAAACTTTCAAGGGGACAATCAGATGGTCAACCTAGAGTTTAAACATGACGCGTTGCCCGAAAAAGCCTCCGGACAAATACACGACAAAATGCTGACTTGCATTGCGTACATAATGTTCAAAACAGAAACCCCTCGTGGATGATTCTTCAGAAACGCTCATTGATCCTACGTCGACGACGTCCTCGACGAGCAATACTGGAAGCGCAGGAACATTTTTTGAAAAGGCGGACGAGGTGAGTGAAAAAAGAGCTAGGATATCAAGACCTCATTTTGCTTACTTCTCGATGGATGCTAGTATCGTTGCAGTTCCTCTATTATAGTTCGCATAGTGAGTGTCAATGCTTGTGCGAAAAAGACCATTAAAGTATTGTCGTCTCTCCGCTTTTTACCATTGTCCTGGTCTACTCTCCAACCCTAACCCTAACCCTTAAGCACCATTCCTCGGATGTCATACCGTCTTTCGCATCAACCTTATCGTTGACATCAAGCCTTCCCCTTCTGACGTACATCCGTTCCCGCTTACACGCAGGTGACGACGTCGTTCGGGAACAAGCTTCTTGGCGGAGCCGCATCCTTGGCTCTGGCTGTTGGTAGTGGAAACCAAGATGCTTGCCGGGTCGCGAATGCGGGAGAGCTGGAAGAAGCAATCGAACGCAAAACGTGCGCCGTTGTGATCCTGACGTCTTCCGAATCCGACGCGTACGTTCTGGAGCGTGAGATTGTGATCTCACGCGCGGTGGTAGTCATGGGAAACAGTGTCCTGCTCCCCTTCATCGACTGCAAGGACATCGTGCGAGCCTTCCGGGTGGTCCCAGGAGGGTTCCTGGACCTGCAATTTGTCCGTATAAATATCGGTAAAGGTTTCGTGCGTCCCCGCTGGGGCTTGTTCCGAAAGCAAAAGACGCGAAGGAACTTGCGCGGAGAGGAAATTACCTTGGACGAGGAGGTACGATGAGAATTTGACAGAGGAGTTTCTGTGTATTGGATGGCAGGGGCACTGTAACGAGCAACGCTCTTCATATTGAGGTCTTCTCCGTGGCATCTGCCTGGGTTGGGATCGCATTCCTCGTCCCTTCTGTCATGCGTCTGCCTCTTGTATCGGAAGAAATGTTTACATGCCCCCGTTACCCCCACCGATTTCAATCTCTACATAGGAGGACGATTGGCGCGAGCCTCGAACCGAGGAAGAGCGGGAAATGGTCCGGAACTTGCAGCTAGGAGGACAGGCTGCCGACGCGGAGCCTGGGGAAGTGATTGACATTCGCGGCGGCAGTGTCTACTTCGAGCCTGGGGCGCTTGGCGGGACCTTCAACGGTAAGAATGATAGCAAAGAGTAGTTCCCGTGTCAGTCTTGAATCTCGCCTCATGAAAATTGTCTTCTTGTCCCTACAGGGATCTACTTCACGTCTGACCAAACCGATGTGGAGGACATCATGGTCGCGATCGAGCAGACCACGAATCTGATTGGCATCCGGATCTGGGGCGGACACGTCCTTGTCGCCGACGGAGACGTATCTTTCAATGCGTGTGTCTTTTATGACTTGGAGCTCCTTACTCCGCTGAGCGACCGAATTTATTTCGGGGGCGATGTCCTGGTGCTGGCTGGGATGGTCCGGTTCACAGGATGCCATTGGTTCTACTTCACCGTCATCGGCGCGGAGAACGGTCTGGGCTTCAACACGGCTGTCTTTGGCGGTGTAGCTATCTACACGGGATGCTCCTTCCAGGAGGCCAACGCCGTCTCCGCTTTCAATGGGGTGGGCCAAGCCTTCTTTGTGGGAGGAGGCGTGCAAGTCGTCACCGGCTGCAGCTTCTCCTATTTCTCTGCGGTAGAGATCTTCACGGGGACAGGGGAGTTGACCGTCTTGGCAGGTGTGCAGATCATCACAGGCGTGCCCTGGTCCGAGTGGTACGGTGTCTTTGCCTACTTTGGGGCTGGTCTTGACTACTGCGTGGGGGCAGGCGTGCTGATTTTGACAGGAACCCCCCTGAACCAGTGGAGCGGGCCCATCTGGGGCAGCGTGGCGGGCGACTACTTCTTTGTGGGTGCAGGTACATTCTCCTCGCACGGTTCCCCTGTCGCTCAGTACATGTCGATCGGCGGGGAGGCCGGGAGCGGGTGCTTGGGCTACGTGGCCACTGGGACGGCTGTCTTGATCGGGGCACCGGTCAACGATTTCGCAGGGATCTGGACGACGTTTGGGATCGGAGAGTACTACGGCGTCTCGGCCGGGCTGCTTGTCATGATCGGGTGCCCTATGGTGGAGATCACGGGGATTGAGTATTTCCAAGGCCTAGGAGGGGCGGTTTACGTCGGGACAGGGGGTGCTGTGTTGGGTTATTCTCCCATTGTTGAATTTGTTGCCATGGCGAACGAGCACACTGACTTTTGGATCGCGGGTAGTTGTGAGCCGGAGCATGGAGCTTGGGCGCCTGGAAAGGCTTTCTTTGTCCCTGGTGGCATGGGATGCGAGGAACACGAGGATCATGACGACCATGACGATCACGATGACCACCATGATGATCACGATGATGACCACCATGACGATCACGACGATCACGACGACCATGATCATGCAGAAAGACGTTTCGCCACTCGCCGGCGCTTGCAGGCGCTGACGACGGCCCTGATGGGATCCAACCAGGTCCTGGCACCGGGCTTGACCGACCAGTTTGCGGCGGGCGACTTGAGCTTGGTGGCTTTCAACATTTCCAAGAAAGAACTCGAGTTCGGGGACCCCGCACAGCTCCGGCCCCTGGCAAAGATCGTTCAGGACCCGCAAATGTTGCTTGCAGCGGGGATGGGATTCTCGGAAATGAAGGATGCTCTGGTCAAAGTTGCGCCCGCTTCCCCCTTGAACCGCACTACCATGTACATCAACGGAGCCCGCGATGGGTATTGCAGTCTGTGCAACGTAGACAGCGTGAGCGGACCAGGGCTCTCTTCCTGTGATGTTGACGCCTGTGCTGCCCCAGGGAGCGTCGCAGCTCAGGAAGGGCCGGTCTTGAACGACTACAAGGAGCACTACGTGATCATGGCTGATTTGGACGTGACGAGCCGTGGCGACCAGGGAGGGTTAATTGAACCGGAGGTGCAAGAGGCAGTGGCCAGTCTCCTGGCTCTGGAGGGGGATGGCCTGGAGACGTTGCAGGTCACCGTGTCTGACACTACCCCGGACTCCCTCTTGAAAGCCACCTTCCAAGACGGCCTCCCGGACGGTCACGAGCGACGGCGCCTCGCCTTCCACCGGGCTATGGCCACTGAATTGTACGACATGACCCAGCGCTTCAAGGTCATGATTGTGGCGACGAGTAGGGACCGTTCGGAATCTGTTCTAGAACGCCTGCAGCCCTCCGGTAACGAGGCTCCGTCCCTCCAAACGGGGTTGACCGCTTTCTTCAGCGACCCTGCCAACACGGACGTCGGCTCGTTGCAGCTGCTCTACGACCGCATGATCTATGTCCCAGCCTACAACACCAGGGGCCTTTTGGACAACGATATGAACCTCCCCGGTGGGCAAAGCACGTCCTTGGCTACGTTCTCAGTGGCGTTACAGGATGCAGAGCAGCCGGCCATCCCCGTCACTTCCGCACATTATGGAGCCGACAACAACTACGTGGCTAGTCTGGCCCACTTTCCGCCCGGGGCCTCCGTCGGACTGCGTCTGGTGAAGGTGGGGAGTGGCTTAGGGATGGCAGAGGCCTCCTGGCCCTTGGGGACAATAAACGTGGACAAGCAAGGGGTGGGGAAGCTGGCCGTCCAATTCCAGCCTCTGGTGCATCGCGAGGGAGACTACTTCCTGAAGGCAACTGAGACCAAGTCTGGCATTTACAATTTCTCCCCGGTCTTTTCCGTGGATAAAGGCGCGCGGCGGCGAAAGATGTATGGGCCCGAAATGTTTTTTTGAGTAGGGACGAGGCTATTCAAAACGATTGGCTTCCCAAGCGGAAAGTATTTTGACAATAGAGAGAAAGCACACACAAAAAGCATTATGAAAGAAAGGTTGTGATTATGTCGGGGGATAATGATGTTCGAGACAGAGGAGGAATAAACTTTATTACGATCGCTCTTTATGTCTCAAAATTCCTCGCGTTGAGTAGGATTGAACTGAACGAGTACTGTGAAAGGAAAGTGGAATAACCTGAATAAGGCAATAGTACTTTTAAGCTCTGTATAATTTTTCATCCGGTAACTACACAATTATTTGGTCAAAAATGGGGAAGGAGGGTTATGGATGTTTGAGTTCTGTTTGACTCAAATAATAAGCCATCTCTTCACTCATCCGAAGTTTTTCCTTCGTTTCCTACCTTTCAAATATGTTGCCTGTGAAGATGTCTTCAGAGTAAAGGTAAAACTTTATTTTTTTTAATTCTTCGCCAAAGTTCTACAACTGGCTGCTTTCCGCCATAATCCTTCCACATCTTTTTTCATGTCTTTTCTGCTGTCCCGGGCCACGCAATTTTATACATCTATCTCCCGTATTAATCTTCAATCACTCAAACTCCAGATTGTCTGGTACGTGTATTACCCTTTTGCCATCATCAAACGATAAGGATGGTGTAACAGAGGGGAAAATATAAGTCCGCAAAAAGAAACGGATTTTCAAATGAAAAACGTGTGACGATACAGTTGAGGTCTCCCCTCGGCGGAACACTTCATTTCACCTACCTTTATGAGTGTTTTCTGTCGACTTTCATATCTGTTGATATTCCTCGCAAGATGATAAAAAAATTTGTGCCTGACCAGAGAAAGTCCCTTACGCTAGAACAAGGATTGATGAAGCCATCCGAAGACGAACGAATTTCTCTGTCGCCGCCGGAAAACGGACAACACGGTCCTTAGTGATAAAGTTGATCGCCCTTCGCGTTGCATAGTTTTTTTAACTGTCATTCATTCTGTCCGCGTGCATTCATGAGTATGGGTTCATCCTATTTTGACCAGCGTAGCACTGGCTATGCGTCGACGCAAAGGGCGACGTGCAGTGTTCAGGACTGGTCGTGTGCTTGACTGAATACCGCACGCTCGCTTTATAGAATAGTAATTTGTGTCGGCTTTCATTCCAGTCATCCCACCAAAACGTTATTCTCTAATCAAACAGACTATCGCACCATCGGTTTGGACGTCGTGCTCCTCAACCACAGCTCCCAAGGAAACATTCCATCAGGCTCGCCTCGCAGTACAACATTGCTACCGCCTGCGGAGAGGGACATCGGTACCCTTGCATTCCAAACCTCGCATGGCGAATCTCAGAGGGGCCGGTGCAAGCGACAACAGTAACAATGAAAGAAGAAACTCTTGGATTAAGATTGGAGGCGTGGCTTTGGTGCTCTTGGGTGTCGTAGTCGTCGCTGTCACACTTGGCCTCGAGCGTAGAACGGACAAGGTGAGTATTGAGCTGAGCTTTCATTACATAAGCCCGTGTAATGGCGTCCTTCATGACGATAGACCTTTGCAATAAAAGCTTAATCCCTGTACGCTTAACTTGCGGTATGACTCCTTGAATTGTATGACTTTCTATACAAACAGAGAACCACGCCCGTCGCCTTCGAAGGGCCTGAGCCCAGTGCGTCCACCGTCCAGACTGCTATTGTCATGGAGTCCTTGGCTGAGAGCGCCAACAAGAACGACAAAATAAGTACAACGGTACGTGAATGCGTTTAAATACTTTCAAGGGGACAATCAGATGGTCAACCTAGAGTTTTCAACAAGACGGGTTGCCCGAAAAAGCGCCTCCGGAAAAATATAAGACACCAAGCTGATTTATTCACCTTGAAAACAGAAAATTCTCCCAGATGATTATATTGAAACGCTCATTGATCCTACGTCGACGACAACCTCGACGAGTAGTACTGCTAATACAGGAACATTTTTTGAAAAGGCGGACGAGGTCAGTGAGTAGAGAGTCTGAGTGTCACGACTGGATTTCTCTCACTTCTGATGAAACGTTTGTTCTCTTCCGGTTCCTATTCTCATGTCGCATAGTGAGTGTCAATGCTTGTGCGAAAAAGACCATTAAAGTATTGTCGTCTCTCCGCTTTTTACGATTGTCCTGGTCTACTCTCCAACCCTAACCCTAACCCTTAAGCACCATTCCTCGGATGTCATACCGTCTTTCGCATCAACCTTATCGTTGACATCAAGCCCTCCCCTTCTGACGTACATCCGTTCCCGCTTACACGCAGGTGACGACGTCGTTCGGGAACAAGCTTCTTGGCGGAGCCGCATCCTTGGCTCTGGCTGTTGGTAGTGGAAACCAAGATGCTTGCCGGGTCGCGAATGCGGGAGAGCTGGAAGAAGCAATCGAACGCAAAACGTGCGCCGTTGTGATCCTGACGTCTTCCGAATCCGACGCGTACGTTCTGGAGCGTGAGATTGTGATCTCACGCGCGGTGGTAGTCATGGGAAACAGTGTCCTGCTCCCCTTCATCGACTGCAAGGACATCGTGCGAGCCTTCCGGGTGGTCCCAGGAGGGTTCCTGGACCTGCAATTTGTCCGTATAAATATCGGTAAAGGTTTCGTGCGTCCCCGCTGGGGCTTGTTCCGAAAGCAAAAGACGCGAAGGAACTTGCGCGGAGAGGAAATTACCTTGGACGAGGAGGTACGATGAGAATTTGACAGAGGAGTTAATGTGTATTGGGTGGCAGGGGCACTGTAACGAGCAACGCTCTTCATATTGAGGTCTTCTCCGTGGCATCTGCCTGGGTTGGGATCGCATTCCTCGTCCCTTCTGCCATGCGTCTGCCTCTTGTATCGGAAGGAATGTTTACATGCCCCCGTTACCCCCACCGATTTCAATCTCTCCATAGGAGGACGATTGGCGCGAGCCTCGAACCGAGGAAGAGCGGGAAATGGTCCGGAACTTGCAGCTAGGAGGACAGGCTGCCGACGCGGAGCCTGGGGAAGTGATTGACATTCGCGGCGGCAGTGTTTACTTCGAGCCTGGAGCGCTTGGCGGGACCTTCAACGGTAAGAATGATAGCAAAGAGTAGTTCCCGTGTCAGTCTTGAATCCCGCCTCATGAAAATTGTCTTCTTGTCCCTACAGGGATCTACTTCACGTCTGACCAAACCGATGTGGAGGACATCATGGTCGCGATCGAGCAGACCACGAACCTGATTGGCATCCGGATCTGGGGCGGACACGTCCTAGTCGCCGACGGAGACGTCTCTTTCAATGCGTGTGTCTTTTATGACTTGGAGCTCCTTACTCCGCTGAGCGACCGAATTTATTTCGGGGGCGATGTCCTGGTGCTGGCTGGGATGGTCCGGTTCACAGGATGCCATTGGTTCTACTTCACCGTCATCGGCGCGGAGAACGGTCTGGGCTTCAACACGGCTGTCTTTGGCGGTGTAGCTATCTACACGGGATGCTCCTTCCAGGAGGCCAACGCCGTCTCCGCTTTCAATGGGGTGGGCCAAGCCTTCTTTGTGGGAGGAGGCGTGCAAGTCGTCACCGGCTGCAGCTTCTCCTATTTCTCTGCGGTAGAGATCTTCACGGGGACAGGGGAGTTGACCGTCTTGGCAGGTGTGCAGATCATCACAGGCGTGCCCTGGTCCGAGTGGTACGGTGTCTTTGCCTACTTTGGGGCTGGTCTTGACTACTGCGTGGGGGCAGGCGTGCTGATTTTGACAGGAACCCCCCTGAACCAGTGGAGCGGGCCCATCTGGGGCAGCGTGGCGGGCGACTACTTCTTTGTGGGTGCAGGTACATTCTCCTCGCACGGTTCCCCTGTCGCTCAGTACATGTCGATCGGCGGGGAGGCTGGGAGCGGGTGCTTGGGCTACGTGGCCACTGGGACGGCTGTCTTGATCGGGGCACCGGTCAACGATTTCGCAGGGATCTGGACGACGTTTGGGATCGGAGAGTACTACGGCGTCTCGGCCGGGCTGCTTGTCATGATCGGGTGCCCTATGGTGGAGATCACGGGGATTGAGTTTTTCCAAGGCCTAGGAGGGGCAGTTTACGTCGGGACTGGGGGGGCTGTGTTGGGACACAGTCCTGTGCTCGAATTTGTTGCATTAGTGAACGAGCATTTCGACTTTTGGATCGCGGGTAGTTGTGAGCCGGAGCATGGAGCTTGGGCGCCTGGAAAGGCTTTCTTTGTCCCTGGTGGCATGGGATGCGAAGAACACGAGGATCATGACGACCATGACGATCACCATGATGACCACCATGACGATCACGACGACCACGATCATGCAGAAAGACGTTTCGCCACTCGCCGGCGCTTGCAGGCGCTGGCGACGGCCCTGATGGGATCCAACCAGGTCCTGGCACCGGGCTTGATCGACCAGTTTGCGGCGGGCGACTTGAGCTTGGTGGCTTTCAACATTTCCAAGAAAGAACTCGAGTTCGGGGACCCCTCACAGCTCCGGCCCCTGGCAAAGATCGTTCAGGACCCGCAAATGTTGCTTGCAGCGGGGATGGGATTCTCGGAAATGAAGGATGCTCTGGTCAAAGTTGCGCCCGCTTCCCCCTCGAACCGCACTACCATGTACATCAACGGAGCCCGCGATGGGTATTGCAGCCTGTGCAACGTAGACAGCGTGAGCGGACCAGGGCTCTCTTCCTGTGATGTTGACGCCTGTGCTGCCCCAGGGAGCGTCGCAGCTCAGGAAGGGCCGGTCTTGAACGACTACAAGGAGCACTACGTGATCATGGCTGATTTGGACGTGACGAGCCGTGGCGACCAGGGAGGGTTAATTGAACCGGAGGTGCAAGAGGCAGTGGCCAGTCTCCTGGCTCTGGAGGGGGATGGCCTGGAGACGTTGCAGGTCACCGTGTCTGACACTACCCCGGACTCCCTCTTGAAAGCCACCTTCCAAGACGGCCTCCCGGACGGTCACGAGCGACGGCGCCTCGCCTTCCACCGGGCTATGGCCACTGAATTGTACGACATGACCCAGCGCTTCAAGGTCATGATTGTGGCGACGAGTAGGGACCGTTCGGAATCTGTTTTAGAACGCCTGCAGCCCTCCGGTAACGAGGCTCCGTCCCTCCAAACGGGGTTGACCGCTTTCTTCAGCGACCCTGCCAACACGGACGTCGGCTCGTTGCAGCTGCTCTACGACCGCATGATCTATGTCCCAGCCTACAACACCAGGGGCCTTCTGGACAACGATATGAACCTCCCAGGTGGGCAAAGCACGTCCTTGGCTACGTTCTCAGTGGCGTTACAGGATGCAGAGCAGCCGGCCATCCCCGTCACTTCCGCACATTATGGAGCCGACAACAACTACGTGGCTAGTCTGGCCCACTTTCCGCCCGGGGCCTCCGTCGGACTGCGTCTGGTGAAGGTGGGGAGTGGCTTAGGGATGGCAGAGGCCTCCTGGCCCTTGGGGACAATAAACGTGGACAAGCAAGGGGTGGGGAAGCTGGCCGTCCAATTCCAGCCTCTGGTGCATCGCGAGGGAGACTACTTCCTGAAGGCAACTGAGACCAAGTCTGGCATTTACAATTTCTCCCCGGTCTTTTCCGTGGATAAAGGCGCGCGGCGGCGAAAGATGTATGGGCCCGAAATGTTTTTTTGAGTAGGGACGAGGCTATTCAAAACGATTGGCTTCCCAAGCGGAAAGTATTTTGACAATAGAGAGAAAGCACACACAAAAAGCATTATGAAAGAAAGGTTGTGATTATGTCGGGGGATAATGATGTTCGAGACAGAGGAGGAATAAACTTTATTACGATCGCTCTTTATGTCTCAAAATTCCTCGCGTTGAGTAGGATTGAACTGAACGAGTACTGTGAAAGGAAAGTGGAATAACCTGAATAAGGCAATAGTACTTTTAAGCTCTGTATAATTTTTCATCCGGTAACTACACAATTATTTGGTCAAAAATGGGGAAGGAGGGTTATGGATGTTTGAGTTCTGTTTGACTCAAATAATAAGCCATCTCTTCACTCATCCGAAGTTTTTCCTTCGTTTCCTACCTTTCAAATATGTTGCCTGTGAAGATGTCTTCAGAGTAAAGGTAAAACTTTATTTTTTTTAATTCTTCGCCAAAGTTCTACAACTGGCTGCTTTCCGCCATAATCCTTCCACATCTTTTTTCATGTCTTTTCTGCTGTCCCGGGCCACGCAATTTTATACATCTATCTCCCGTATTAATCTTCAATCACTCAAACTCCAGATTGTCTGGTACGTGTATTGCCCTTTCCAGCCTCTGGTGCATCTCGAGGGAGACTACTTCCTGAAGGCAACTGAGACCAAGTCTGGCATTTACAATTTCTCCCCGGTCTTTTCCGTGGATAAAGGCGCGCGGCGGCGAAAGATGTATGGGCCTGAAATGTTTTTTTGGATAGGGACGAGGCTTTTCTAAACGATTGGCTTCCCAAGCGGAAATTATTGACAAAAGAGATGAAGTTAAAATTCGATACGGGCTTAAGATGTATTATGAAAGAAAGCTTGTCATCTTGTTGAGTAATAAAGGTTATTGAAGGCAGTGGGGGAGGTAAGGATCATTTTGATTACCGCTCCTCAAGTCTTGAAACTATCTGTGTAAGGTAACGTTGGACTGAACAATTTTTGATGTGGGATGTTCTTGATGCAAGGCGATCGTACTTGAACACGCAATATATTTTTTGCATTTTGGTAATTAGAAAGTCAAAGTCATTTGTACAATAGAGGGAAGGAGGGATTATGGGCCTTTGGGTTTTGTGTAACGCTAAATTAACGTATCTTCCCTTCTTGAATTGTTTTTTTTCCCCTGTGCTTCCTTTCAAATGCGCTGCGGACCAGAAAATGCAGCATCCACCAGCCTCCTCTTTTTGAAAATATTCTGCCTGCGAACTTTCAATTGTATGGAAAGTCTTTGGCGCTAGAATGTTACAAGTCAACCTTATTTCGTTTCCAATTCACGAGTATTCAGGTGTCGTCATGTGCTGCTGCTGTCCAACGCGCATATTGCTCATGAGTGCGCATCTTACGCGGTATTATTCAAACAATAATATCATCATTTAATTGTGTCGTACAAATGTTGCCCTTCTCGCCCCCCATCGAATGATCAGGATGGTGTCAAAGAGGGGGAAAACATGAGTACGCAAAAAGAAACGGATTTTTAAATGTAACAACGGGTGACGATACCAGCTGACGTCTCCCCTGGGCGGAACACGAGTGTCAAGATGCACGAAACTTGACCGAGTGCCATCCGGAACTACTTCCCAGTTTTCGGCTGCCAATGATAAGTTAGAATCATGAAGATCTACGTATCTCTCATAATTATGAACAAGGGATTGTCATAAAGCAAAATGTGGAACGTTGCTCAAGCCTCTCGCATGCCTTCCTTCCTTTATTCCACGTGCCTCAAATTTCCTTCACAGGCAAGGTACACATCATGGCAGAATTATCACTTGACCAGAATGTAAGCCATCATAATGGATCGCATGCCTCCCAGCGCGTGAGTCAGCTCGTGGGTCACAAAAGATTTGTCCGACATAACCCTTTGAGCGATCGGTTTGAGGTAAGGAAGTGCGGCAAGCGGGCTAATAATATAAGCGGGAAAGTCAGATTATGATAGTGATCTGTGGTTAACTTGATGTCGTAGACTCAATCAGAGGCCTTCATATCATCATGGTGCCGGAAACTACGGCATGGCCCGCATCTATCGCACCCTGCGCTTCCGTGCCTTCATTTTCCTGGGCCTCTGACTTTGCTGCGCTTCCCTAATTGGCAGATGAAACGCTTCCACCACCTGGAATTCTATTGTGGCGATGCCACCAACACGTCGCGTCGTTTTGCTTGGGGTTTGGGCCTGTCGCAAGTGGCGAAATCCGACAGCTCCACAGGCAATCCTCTCTACGCGTCCTACGTCCTGCAGTCCCAAGAGCTCGTTTTCGTCTTCACTGCACCTTACGCCAGCACTCCTCCTTCCTCCTCCGTGGCTGCCGCACCGTCCCAACCCAGTCACCGCATTGCCGAGGCCTCTCCCTCGCTCGCGCCCTCTCCTCACCCTGCCTTTGATTCTTCGATGGCCATGGGGTTCTTTGGGAGACATGGCCTGGCTGTTCGCGCTATCGGCATCGAGGTACACGACGCCTCCCAGGCGTACGAAGCGTGCCTGGCCCATGGTGGGAAAGGTGTCTTGGCTCCGCAGGTCAGGAAGGGGATGGAAGGACTTGGAACGGCAGGGCACAGGAAGCGGGGTATTATATTTATGACGATGTATTTAGGCCGAGAGATACAAAAGAGGGGAATGCGCCTGAGCGGATAGACTAAAAATAGCGGGTGTTCGAAAATCTAGACACCGGCGCGGGATTTCGAAGTTTTGCCCGACGAAATTTTATCTTCCCCTCTTTCGTTCTCTCTCTCTCCCCCCCTTTCCCCTTCCTCCCTCGTCCCCCCTCTTTCTTACTCGCCCATCTCTTCTCTTTCCCCTTCTTGCCCTCCTCAGATTCTAAAGGACACAGCCACGGGTCAAGTGAAGTGGATTGCGGAGGTTTTGGCCTATCCAGGCAATGACGCAGAAGTGGTGCTGCGCTTTGTCAGTGGCGATTTCGACGGTGGGGATACAAGGAGGGAGGGAAGGAAGGGAGGAGAGGGATAAAAAGAGGAAGTAGAGGAAATTGAGGGAGAGTGGAGACTAGGTTGGGGAAGGGGGGAAAGACGGGAGGGAGAAAGGAAGGGTATGGGAATGAGCCCATGGGGGAGCACCTTCGTGCTTGAAGAGGCAAATCCGGTCGAATTTCAGACTCATTGAAGAGATTCTACATGACTCTATATGACTAACTTACCCTCCCTCCGTGTACTCCATCCACCGCTTCCACTCCCTGCGTCCTTCCCTCCCCTGTATCCCACGCCCAGGTCCTTTCCTCCCTAACTACCAGGAAACCCCCATCCCCCCCCTGAGCTACGGGCTTCAGCGCATCGACCACGTGGTCTCCAATGTCCCGCAGCTCTTGCCGGTGGTCAACCACCTGATGGAGATGACGGTGTGGGAGGGAGGGAAGGGCGGGAAGGAGGGTTGTGGAGGACAGGCGAGAGCGGTGGATGCACAGCTCGGTACCGCAATCGACGACCATGATTTTGGCCTTCCCATCCTCCTTCCCGCCCTCCCTCCCGCCCACCCTCCCACCCTCCCCTCCAGGGCCTGCATGAGTACGCCGAGTTCACCAGCACCGACGTGGGTACCGTGGACAGCGGTCTGAACAGTCTGGTGCTGGCTTCCAACAACGAGCGGGTCTTGCTCCCCGTCAACGAGCCCACCTTTGGGACCAAACGGAAGAGCCAGGTACATGATGCGCCCTCCCCCCCTCCCTCCTTCTTCCACTCCCTCCCTCCCTCCCTTCCTCCTCTCCTTTCTCCCTCGATCTTAGGGACTAAAGTCGCGTCCAGGCTTGATTGGATCACCCTCCCTTGACTCCGTCTCCCTCACCCTCCTTCGCTCCATGGTTCCCAGATTCAGACCTATCTTGAACAGAATCAGGGTGCAGGCGTGCAGCACATCGCGCTCAAGACTGACAACATTTTTGCGACCATGCGGGAGCTCAAGAAGAGGACTCACTTGGGAGGTAGGGCTTTCTCTTTAGGAAAGGGGGGGGCTTGTGTTCCAATCCTCGTCAGTGTATTCCCATGCTTTTCTTTCATTTGCTTCCTTTCCCCTTCCCCTTTCAGCCCTCCATCCTTCATCGTTAGAGGGCTTTGAGCGTCCTGGCCTCACTTTCCTCCCCGTATCCCCTCCCTTCTCTCTCCCTCATCCTTCCTTTTCCGCCCTCTGTCGCCTCTCCTGTAGGCTTCGATTTCATGCCTAAAGCCTCCCCCGAGTACTATCAGTCCTTACCCGCCAAAATCGGGCCTGGAGTGCTGACTGGTGAGTGTCTTCAGAAGAACCTGGTAACAATAAAAATCAGAAAAGAGAGAGAGCGCAAAAGAGGGGCGTCTTTGTGACTGTGGATCTTTTCTTTTTTCTGAAAAATTAGATGAGGAGCTAGCCTGCGTCGAGGAGTTGGGCCTACTCGTGGACAAGGACGACCAGGGCGTGCTGCTTCAGGTGAGCAGAGGAATAGTGCCCTCTCTTTTCTTGCTCTCTTTTTTTGGGTCTCCTTCGTCCCCTCTTTTCTTGTTTTCCATGAAAAAAATCCTTAGGCAACGCCTTGTCCTTCTTGCTCGTCTCTTTCGCAGGTCTTCACTCGTCCCGTGGGGGACCGTCCGACACTCTTCCTTGAAATTATCCAGCGTGTGGGGTGCACGGTGGACAAGGAGGGTAAAAGGTTGCCAGAACAGGCCCCTGGCTGCGGGGGTTTTGGGAAAGTAAGGAAGATAGGAAGGGAGGGAAGGTGAAAGGGGAGAACGGATGGCCGTGCAGGAATGACCACTGCAGATTCTCCTGCCTCTAAGCTCACCTCTCGTCCATTCCTCTCCTTCGCCCTATCCCTCTCATTCTTACATTCTTACAAATTCTTATTTCAAGGGGAATTTCAGTGAGCTTTTTAAGTCCATCGAAGAGTATGAAAAGACACTGAACGTGTAATCCTCCATCGACGTTGGAGGGGAGCGACCGAGACGTAGGAGCAGGAGGCGTCCGAGCACTCAAGCATGATAAGAGATGCGATGGTGAATGGGAGGGTACAGAGCATAGTGTAGTGTAAGCCTTTGTATAAAGGAAGCCGGAAGCTCAACGGACGTCGAATTGAGGGCTGTATCGAGAGGAAATTTATCGTGAGAATCGAACTTTGATGGAACAACGTACGGCGTAAGGAGAGGCGTGGTATCTGAGAGGATACAAACTAATCACATAGAATTATGAAGATTAGTTTTATTTTGAGGGTGCACGGGAGGCATAGAATGTTTTTTAAATGCCTGTACTGGTTCAACGTGCGGTCTAGGAGCCTGATGACAGGATTTCATTTTGCGTGTATCGAAAGGGAGCCCGTAGGGACACAGTGATACAAGCAAAAATGTCGTGTGAGAGGAAGTGGAAGCGTGTATGTCGGTGGAAATCATAAAAGATCAAGAAGCTTGCCGAAGCAGTGTACAAATCAGGAGGCTCAAAAAGTGAGGCTCTTACATGGAACAGGGAAGAATGTTGCTGGCACGAGAGGTAACTCTAATAGCTTTTCATTACAGATAAGATTTTCAAGGGCTAAAAGTGAAGGTGTGGTAGAAGCAGCGGAAAGCTTGAAGTTGCACGTGGAAGATGTGAAGAATTATAGTGAGGAACGGGAATGAATGGAAGAAGGGAATGCAAATGCGAACTTCACAACCCCGCTCATAGCAGGTGGATATTATGTTTAACCTGAATTGATCAAGCAAAGAAATAACATGCGCAGAGCAGACATCAAACACTCGAAGCACCGGAGCGAGCAATATGTTCGGTTCATTACGCTTGCTGACGGGATCGGGAGGTTGGACGTCTAGGGCCATGGCCAGACATTAAAAAAATACTGGTCCAATAATAGCGTTTAAACATGAGAGTCTGCGGAAAATATTCAGACAACATTATCATTTCGCTGCAGAGCGAGGTATGGTTGGTGCGGTAGATGCAAGCAACGCCTCGAGTCTTCCGTCTCAAGTCAGAGCAATATGGGCCGATACCTGAAAGCACGCTCGATCTTGTGATGACGCCGTGACCGGCTGCCACAAAAGCGTCCAGGATGGTGACTTGGTGCCGTGTTCCATAGACAGTATGTGATATGACGTGATATTTCAACTTCTGTTATCGATTTGTGCTGAACGGTCCTATTTTGTGTCTTGTTCGTTGTAATCAATGTTAGCTGCCTTGCACACGCACGCGCCCATCATATCCTCGAGCTCTCTTAAATGAAGGGCAACGATACTGATCCCTCATTGACGACACACATAAAGATAGATTATGGAGCAGAAGGAGGACTGTAACGATTGGGAGCAGCCGCTTTTGAAAAAAGAAACTGGTTGGTGCCTTACATAAGGAAGAGGGCGCTTTAACAGGAGGGATAATTGGGGCTCGAGTAGATGGACTATGTAAAGAGCAATGAGACCTTACGTGTATTTCCCCTTGTTCCTATCTTTATATTTTCCGTTGAAGATGTCGCGGCTGAAATGGCAGGCCAGCAATTGGCGCTCAAACCAATCAAGCCCGTGGGCTTGTCGTGGAGGGGAGGTGAGTCATACCATCATCTCTGTGCAGCTTACCGTATCATCTGACAGTAATCCCCATCCCGTTCTCGACAACAGTTTCCCTCTCCATTCCCTTGAAGGGCAAGAAAAATAAGGGGAAGACGAAAGAAATATTGCACCAAGTCTCCGGGACGGCCCCCGCGGGGCGGGTGACGGCCATTATGGGCCCAACAGGTAAGGGCAGTATAATGTGTGTACCGTCCGATATCCAAACAAAGGGGGCGGGCACAGCGGGTCTGGCATGCGCATGTCGAGAACTGTGTCCCGCCATGGAGCGGCGTGACCTGCTGTAGGCGTCTGTTCGCGGCATTTATTCAACTAGTGACTATTCTTGGACTGACATGCGCACTTTGACACTCATGGTCGTGCCATGGAGATATTTGGATTTTCTTGATTCTACCGATTGATAAAAAATGACCGTGTACATTGGTTTCCGGCCGCTTGCCCTTCCTTCCTTTCCCTGCTCCTTCACCAGGCTCGGGGAAATCCTCCCTGTTGAACGCCCTGGCCGGGCGAGTCGCCTTCATCAAGGGCGCCACGTTGGAGGGAGAACTCTCAGTGAATGGGGTGCCCGTGGAGTCCGGAGTAGTGCGACGGTTGTGCGCGTATGTGGTGCAGGTAAGGAGAGAGGGAGGGGACGAATGGTTGGTCAAGGCAGGGAGAAAACCGAAGTAGGAAGGTGCGACGTGAAATTGTCACGATAGGCGTGCATGTGGCATGGTCCTGCGCGTCGCAGCCCTCATTCTCTTCCCCTCTACCATCCTCCCTCCCTTTTCAGGACGACGTTCTCTACTCCTTTCTCACCGTGCAAGAAACCCTGACGCTGGCCACCCACTTTTACCTCCCCTCCGCCCTCTCGGAGCAGGAGAAGGCGACCTACGTCCGGGACGTCATCAACGCCTTGGGACTGGCCAAGGCTCGGAATACCATCATTGGTAGGGAGGGATGGAGGGAGGGAAGGAGGGAAAGGGGGGGAGACACCGGTTGTCGCGCGCGCGTGGGGATGAAGTTGAGTGGGCCCAGATACTACACTAATGCCTCCTGTCCCTCTCCCATGCCCTCCCCCTCGTCTTCCCTCCCTCCCTCCCCCTCTCCCTAACCGCATGCAGGCGACGGACAAGTCCGGGGCGTGAGCGGGGGCGAGCGGAAACGCGTGTCGGTGGGCGTGGAGCTCATTTCGAACCCATCCTTGCTCTTCTTGGACGAACCTACCAGCGGTCAGTGCCAACTCAGGAGGGGGAAGGGGTTCATTATACGGGTCTAAGGTGCCTGTTCGCCGCGTATCTCAAACGCTATGTCGTTCCCTGGGCCTCCCTTCCCCCCCTTTCCGGCCCACCCTCCCTCGTTTCCTCCTCACCCCCTCACCTCCCTTCCCTCCCGACCTTCCCACCCCCAAGGTCTCGATTCCTTCCAAGCGCAGAGCGTCATGAGTGCCATGGGGTCGCTCGCTCAGAGCGGCCGCACCGTCGTGGCGGGTAGGGAGGTTGGAAAGAAAGGAGGGAGGGAGGAAATTGGGGAAGAGGTCAAACGAAGCTCGAGAGTGAAACGCGTGCGTCTGGTTCGGTTGTATCATCAAACCCTGCCATGCCCAGTGTGAGGTCCGCCTAAATTGATGGAGCGCAGGAGAACAGGCAGCTTTGGACGGAATTTCCTTCGCTTTTCCTGCCTTGTCCTCTCACGGCTCTTCCCCTTTCCCTCCCTCCCAGCCATCCACCAACCCCGATCCTCCATATTCGATCTTCTCGACATGCTCGTCCTCGTCTCGGAAGGACGGATTATCTACGCAGGTATGTGGGGAGGGAGGAAGGGAGGGAGGAAGGGAGGAAGGGCGGGAGGGAGAGAGGGAGGGAGGGAGGGAAGGGCGCCTCTGACCTGACCAGAACCACCATACAGGCAAGGCTCAAGACGCGGTCTCATTCTTTGCCTCCCAGGGATGGTGTTGCCCCCCTCAGTTCTGCCCCAGTGATTTCTTCTTGGATGTGAGGAGGGAAGGGGCGAGGGGGGAGGGAGAGAGGGCAGGGAGGAGGGAAGGAGACAGGTCTTCTGATCTCCCGCTCTTCCGCGGGATACCGAGGGCAGTGTGGGCGAGTGAAACAAAACTTCCTTTCCACTCATCCCCATGTCCCTCCCTCTCTCCCTCCCTCCCTCCTCCCTCTTCCTGTCTCCCTTCCTCCCTGCCGTCAGGTGATCTCCATGGACTATCGTTCGCCTGACCTAGAGGCCACGACGCGTTCTCGGATAGAGAGCTTGCACACGGCGTGGCAAACCCAACAGAGGAAGCGAGGAGTGGAAGAGGAGGGAGGGCTTGGGGAGGGAATGGGGGCATCGCCCGATGCCGGCGTAGATCGAGGTGGGTGGAGGGAAGGAAGGAAGGAGGGAAGGAGGGAGGGAGGGAGGAAGGGAGGGGGAAAATAAGAGCCTGTGATGACAGAAACAAGGGCTAACAATGGCCAAGTACAACCATATATCAATACATATATACATATATATTCAAGCCTCCACAAATCCGTATTTATCTTCCCTCCTTTTCTTCTTCCCTCCCTCTATCCCTCCCTAGGCTACCAATCATCATGGCCAATGCAGTTTTGGATGGTATTTCTCCGCGGCCTCAAGCAAAATAAACGCAACAAATTCGCGCTGGCGGTGAAAATTTTGAGCAACGTCTTCTTTGCCCTGGTTTTGGGAGCGATATACTCGAAGAGGGAAGGGTAGGAAAGGGGGGAGGGAGGGGCGGAGAGACGATGGGAGGGGGTTTGAATATAAAAGGTCCGGCTGCATAAATTTAAGGAGAACTGCCGAGGTCTGGAGAAAAGAGATCAGAGAGAGGGCTTTCTGGATCTCACTTCGTCCGACACTCGTTGGCCATTCTCTTCGTCGGCCGGGCGGGTGTTCCCTCCCTCCCTCCCTCCCTCCCTCCCTCCCTTCCTTCTTCCTCATTTCCCGCCCTCCTCCCTGCTTTCACCTTTCCTCAAATCCTTTGTGCACGGCCTTCAGAAACCCTCCAGGACAAACGTCCATCCAGAACTTCATCGGCGCTCTTTTCTTCGTGGCCATCAATCAAGGTCAGCCCCCCCCTTTCCTTCCTCCCCCCCTCCCTCCCTTCCTTCCTCCTGCCCACCCACCCACCCTCTCGCCCTGCCGCGCCCGCGCTTCCGTCCTTTCCCTGGTCTCCCTCACTTGGTGTCATCATTACCCGCGGATGTGTCCACTAACCGCCGCCATCACCCTCCTTCCCTCCCTCCCTCCCTTCCTCCCTCCCTCCCTTTTCCCCTCCCTTCAGCCTTTGGTAACCTTCAGGGCGTCATACAGGTCTTCCCCATGGAGAAGTACATTGTGCAGAAGGAGCGTGCAGCCAAAGCCTACCACCTCTCCTCTTACTACCTGGCCAAGGTAAAAAAATTCTCCCTCTCCTCCCCCCCCCTTTCCTTTCCTCATCCACCTCCTGCCTCTCTTATTCCGTCGTCACCTTTCTGTCCCTTTTTGGGTTCCTCCCTCCCTCCCTCCCTCCCTCCCTCCCTTCCTCCCCGCCCAGCTCGTCTCCGAGCTCCCTTTCACCCTGCTAGGGCCCTTCATCTTCGCCTGTATTGCCTACTGGATGGTCGGTCTCGAGCCCAGCCTCTCTGCCTTCCTGATCTTCACGGGCTTCTGCCTTTTGGAAGCCATTTGCGCCGTTGCTCTGGGCTTGGTAGTGAGCGCCCTCTCCCGGGACGTGCCCACGGCCACCGCCCTCGCCCCCCCCGTCACCATCGTCTTCTTGCTCTTCTCTGGGGTCTTCATCAACGTGAAGAGCTTGCCCACGGGGGCGCAATGGTGTCCTTACATGTCCTTCATCAAGTGGAGCTTCAACGCCTTCGCCGTCAATCAGTTTAAGGGGATGACCTTCGCCTGCCCGGATCCGGAGGGCAAAGGCTGCATGAGCACGGGGGAGCAGGTCTTGGCTCTTTATTCCATGGACGAATATGGCCTGTGGCAATGCGCGCTTGCCTTGGTGGGGATCACCCTCATCTTTGCCGGCCTGGGGTACGCGGTCTTGCGGGTGACGAGTCAAAAATACTTGAAGATGATCCCGCCCTCCAACCCTCCCATGCCCACCCTCTTGTCTGCGGAGGGTCCGCATTCTGTGTAACGGACTCGCATGGTCGAGAAATACAGAGCAGTCGGGTTGCCTTGGGACTGCGAGGTGTGCCTTAGTAGGCAAGCTATATAGTCATGTACTCTTATGAAGCCTTTCGTTGAATCGATACGGGCTGAAATTTACACATGAAGAGGCGTGTGGAGACGTTTGTCAGAAGACCGTGCCACTCTTGACGCAGCATCGGGCGTGATAAAGAAGTAGGAATATCAGACCATCGCTCTCCAGGGGTCTAGTATGTAAAATAAATGGCTTGCTGCTCTTGGGGAAAGAAGTGTCGAAACTGTCAACGAATGTGCTACAGGGGTCCCTCCGGTGTCCCAAAGGTCCCTCCTGAGGGTGTGTTGTCACTTGATACAAAATTATGGCTTGCGACGTCGTGATTTGGTTCGTCTTCGGTAATTTATGCAGATTCTAATAGGCATTGATGCCATTAGTGCAGGTTGATTGTTATAGGAGGCATACGATGTACGTAGGGGCCTCGCTCGTATGTGTCGATGAAAGTGTGGAGTGAGCGTTGTAAGAACACGGAGAGACACTTGGGGCGTCCTGTCCTGAAATAAAAATGAAAACTGATTGCAAACCATGTTTGTGTCATTCGCCTTCCTCTTGTACATCATTCTAATGGCTTTTATTCTAGACAATTTGTAAACGCGTGCGTGGCCATCAAAAAGCATCTGACGGTGAGCTTGGACCCAGGACGGTAATATTTTTCCCAACGAACACGTCCGCAAATGCATATGCCTCCTTCAAAACTCGTTACTGTGACATAGCATAGGAAGGCAATCGTATTGGATCACACTTCGACGGCGATGGGAATCGACGTTAGGGACTGTGTGGTCGTGTATGGAGATTCCGGACAGCTACTGGTACCCGGAGGATGGAGGCTTCCATATCGAGTCCTCGGTGCCTTGGTGGAAATGTCCCGCACTGCGTGATCACTGGCTTTCTCTCGACTAATTAAAGCCTGTACGCGCGCACATTTGCCATTAAGCGTGTCCGAGGGAGTCAATGTGCGACCATCTGGCCTTTAACTCGGTAAATTGGCTTGTATTTTTGGCTTCTTCCAGATGCTAAGCTACTGGGAAGCCTGAATACACAAGGCTCAGCTCTGATGTACATTTGCGTTTCCCTTCTCAACCTTGATTCAGTCGACAGGTGGATCGCTGAAGAGAAAATACCTTCTAAGTGGGGTTTCTGCTGGGAGCGCTTCAAGTGTCAGCAGCAAGACTGACTTTCCATTCCTGCCAAGGCTGCGGCCTCCGCCTTGTCCTGTCGGCTTGCGGCCTGTCATGGCGGACACCACTTCTGAGGAAAAAAAGAAGAAACTTTCTCGTAAAGAACGCGAGCGGGAGCTGCGGGCGTTGACGTCGGACGGGCGGGGTTGCGGTTTTAAGAAAGACTTAGTCGCAGACAGGCACTTGGACGACCAAAGGTATGAACGTGAGATCGCATTCAAGAAGCAGCAACAGGCTGCCGCTGCCGCTGCAAAACACGGCGGTGGGAGCAAAGACAAGGCAGGCGCCGTGATTCCAGGTGTGACGATGGGGGCCCCACCACCTTCCGCGGCCTTCGACGCGTTGATTCGGATGGAAGCTGGCCTTGGACAACGGACCATCCACGACAATATCAACGACCCCAACCGACCGAGCTGGGAGGATTACAAGAAGGCGAAGGCCGATAAACTCGACCTGGTAAGAGGCAGAGGGAAATGATCCCAAGGACGGGCCGTGCGCAGGTTTTTGACCGGATTCGCTTGTCGTCCGCTTTTCAGTGGGGCGAAGGTCCTCGTTACCTTGTTCCCGCCATTTTCTGAATACATAGCTCACGAATCGATATTTTCGCCTACCCTTCCCACAGGCAGGTGCCGATGAACGGAAAATGATTGAATATCGGGCCCAGCTGGACGCAGAGCGGGCTCGGCGTTTGGCTCAAAACCGTGGGGAGAAGGAGGAGAAGGATGGGAAGAAGAAGAGTCGGCGAAAGGAGGGAAGGAAGAATAAGGGGAGGAAGAAGGACGGGAGGAAGCGGGAGGGGAAAAAGAAGAAGCATCACAAGAAGGAGGACAAGAAAAAATCTCACAGGAAGCGAAAGCGTTCCTCGTCCGAGGAAGGGGAGGAGATCAAACGCTCAGAAGGGAGGAAAGAAGAAAGGGGTGAGAAGAGGCAGAGAAACGACGAAGTAGGACAAGAAAGAGTAGAGAATAAGACCGACGGTGGCGGGGAGATGGAGACGGAGAGCGTCCCGTTGGCAGGGGAGGGTCAAGAAGGAGAGAGAAAGCCACGGAGTCTGAAAAAAAAGAGGCGACGTCGAGATGTTTCTTCGTCCTCGTCCTCCTCTCCCTCCTCCTCCTCTTCCTCCTCTTCCTCCTCTTCCTCCTCGGATACCGAAGGCTCCGGTAGCTCGGGCCCGGTACAGCTTTCCTCCTTCCTGCGGGGCGACAAGGACGGCAGTGACAGCGATTAATCGACCCATTTAAGAATAAACATGACAAAGCACGGATAATGCCCTGTCTAAAACGAGAGAATCTTTTCTTTTCCACGTTTCAACGTTGCTTATGGCGCGTTTTCAAGGGCCTGAACCTTTCCTAGCGCATTTCGTGGTCAAAAATGCATCGCATGCTGTCCCACGGCCCTTCGCAGGCCTCGTCCACCGCGTGCACGTAACGCGTGTGCAGATGCCGTTTCAAGTCCGCGGGGGCCAACAGTCCATAGGGTAATGCATTTCTCTCTGTACCTGCTTTCCAACCTTCCTCCTCCCCTGAAATACGAGTCGCGTCTGCTATGGTTTGCGGGGTGGGTAGTAACGAGGGCAGTCGCAATGGCTCATTAGACCCGCATCCTTGGGCCTTCGCGGCGAAATGTGCCCTCCCTGGCTCTCCTTTTTCTTCATCCTGCGGGGAAGAAATGACTGGGATCGAAGTTTGCAGTGCTAAAGCGCATCCACAATGGGTCCAGGCGCCGGTGATCTCTTCCAGACGCATCGCATCGCTTGCTGGCAACGTCGCGGGGACAGGATCGTCGGTCAAAAAGACCCGTGTCAAGGGATAACTTGGAAGAGAAAGGTCATGTTTCAGATGCGCATGCGCCGGTGCGGCTCCCTTTGCTCTATCTGTCATCGGTCCGACTGCCTCCGCCTGGCCCCCCCGGATGGAGACCAACGACAGTCGCGCCTCCCTCTCTAAATCCGAGGGGCATGAGCCATTGATTACTGCCCGAGGAGCAGCAAATGTGATGGGTATACCTGGCCATTTTAAGATGGACGCATAGACTGTTAGGGCGCCCCCCAGACTATGGCCGGTGATGATGGACAACCCGGGGTCGCAGGTCCCGTTCCGGAAGAGCTCCTTCCAGTCATGTGCGACGGTCGTCCCCTCATTCAACAGGCGAAAGGAGTCATAAAAACCGTAATGAAGCCAAATCGTCCCGAGACGTCGTGGACACAGCCGTGGTAGGCGCGCTGGGGTCGGTCGCTTGCTTTCGACTTCGTCCCTGCTGCGATTGCCATCCTTTACTCCGCCTGCTCTTCGAAAAGGTTCATTGCGTTCGCGGCGATTTGCACGAAAGCGCACCTCTTCCCTTTCTGTCTGGGATCCAGCATTGCTGCGCGAGCCTGTCAGCACGTCGAGGACGAAGGTATCCTTCCCTTCATCCTCGCCGCACAGCATCATAGGGATTGGACGAGCACGATAATCATTTCTCCAATCCAGTCGATCATCACTGCCCCGAAAAGCCAACGCACAAGCCTGCATTTGCTCTGGAAAAACCCATCTTCTGGAAATCATTGCCACGGAATTCAAGTTTTTATAGGTTCTTTCTACTTTCCAACCTCCCAACGCATGTCCTGTGGTTCCGTCATAGGCTCCTGCGGCAAGACGGGCTGCCTGCTGTATCAAGGAGGCAGAATTCTCGAGTTCTCCTGATGATAAAGCAGCGGAAGGAGAATGATGAAGATAAACTTGTTCTAGTGATAAATCATTGAGCAGAATAAGTTTATCACCGGGTACTACATCTGTCCTGGTAGGGTCGACGGGCAGCTGAAGGGAAGGAATTATTTCACCACGCATCGTGCGCATCGAAGAAGTGTTTGTCATTGAAATGATGCAAATCAAGAAGTACCATTGTATAAATGCTTGAGCATACAAATTTTGCAGCATTGAAGGACCGTATGTGTTTTCCTGTGTGTACAATATGAAGTAAAGAAGAATGAAAGACGTGTGTAACACATCAATTGATTAAACTCACAAAACCTATTATTACAGATGTTTTTTTGAGTAAATTATTGAATTGTACTACATTATACTACGTGTGTCGGCCGTGCCCGTTCACTGGCGGGTCAGAGGGATGGACTGGGCAGGTAGAGCTGAAGGCGGCGTGTTAAGAAATAATCCGTTTAATTCAAAATTTTCCTGCCTCGGAATTCCGAATGTCCGTCGGTAACTTGGCCCGGGTGAGGGTTAGTGTTAGCAACTTCTTCACGGTAGTTTCACTTCAAAATATGTCTTAAATTATCCAAGATATCTTAGCTCATAACTTTCTGTTCACGTTGTCCCTTTATATCTCACAATTTCTCCAACTTGCCGACCTGACGTTGCACCCTTGAATGGGAAGTAGAAAAAAAGTACCGAAAGAGGGCTTGTCTCCTCCCACACGCGGTCACGGTCCCGATCAGAACTAAATTTGTGTAGGTATTCATGAAACAAGAGACACTCTTCAAATTAAGGTAGCAGAGATTTTTTCTGTCAAAGCCATAAATCACTGACTCTTCTCAACCTAAACTATTGTCTTACAGAGAACCTGTGTACTTTAATTTGCCAAAGCGTGGGCCCCCTCCCGGACCTAGCAAAGGTCCCTCCTCTTCGTCCTCTTCCTCTCCCTCATCATATCCTGTGTCTGTTGCCTCCCCCTCCCTCATCCGTATGCTATCATCCTGTTTGCTTTGCTTATCCCTGTCTCCCTCTCCCTCTTTTACAAAGCCGCTAGCTTCCTTTTCCTTTATGTTCCCAACCTCTACAGTTGCACTGTGTTCCTTCCAGGGCTGCTCTTCATGCTCCTTTCCTTTCTCAAGGCCCTTGGGTATCGAAGTGATGTGGACCTTGCTAGTGTTGGGCAGGCAAGGGTGAGGGTGTGGGCCGACGCGCGTCGTCGCTTGCGTGGATGAAAGTGTGGAAGGCGATGGTTGAAATTGCTTGGCGTAACAAGTGCGGCACAGGCAGAACTCCCCCGGGCACACTTGGCATTCGTATCTAATCATGGGATGATGGACAGAAGGATGGCCGATTGGAGGATTGATTGGCTTTGTCAGTGGAGGGCGTCCAGGCCCATGTCCTGAGCGAAGCAACACCGGTCACGTACCGTACTTCATCTTCCTCCAGCGTGTACAGGCACGCGTCACAAAAGAACTCGAATGCCGAGCTCTCCTCCTGGTCCTCCTTGGCACGGACGTTCTCCCGCCGGGCGGGTTCAGGAGCGGGGGAGGAAGAGGGCAAGGGGTGGGCCCACCTCCCTTGCAAAGGTGGCAAAGAGGAAGGCATGTCTTTCCTCCGAGTGACCACAGAGACGGTCTGCCAGGATGCGTGTCTGAACCCCGCGCCATTCTCTCCTCCGACCTCTTCCCCCGTACGTGCCTCCCAATCGAGTGTGGGCGTCCCAGCCCCCGTGGACAGTGATGTAGGGTGTGCTTCCAACGCTTGCGTCGCAGGATTGAATCCTTCCTGCTCGCCTGGATGGACCGGTGAGGCGGAGGAAGATGACAAGGGCTCGCTGGCTCCACGAGGAGCAGAGGGATCTGCGGGAACGGGAAGGGGAAACGCATTCCTCAAATACGAACGGAGCGACTAACTTTTCCAAGCATTGCCTTGGAATTCACAAGTCCTCTCTTCGTCATCTCTCGTTCCTTCTTTCCTCCGCCGTCTATTCCACCCCCTCCCATAAGCTTACCGACGGGGCTGTCCATGAAGAAAGGGAAGACTTCTTCTAGCAAAGCGGCATCCGCCCATCGCACGTGCTTCACCTTCCTCTTTCCCTTCCTTGGACCCTCATCCTTCCCCTTTCCCTCACGGGGACGTTTTTGGGGGGATGTTAGCCGGGGAAGCCGCAGTCGCTTATCGAGGCTGGTGTAGGCCGTAGGGAGCAGAGATCCACGATTATCTTCCATGGTGGATGCCGATTTCGGCAGCCCGGAAGGTTTTGCGGCTTCATTCGATCCATCACTACCCTTTTCCGGCTTATTTGATACCTCCTTGTCCTCCTTGTCCTTCTCCTCCTCCTCCTCTTCAAGATAGTGCAACAGACCCTGTCACAGGAGATCGGGACACACATGTGAGACAGGAGGCCAAATAAAAGGTGTATGAAAACACAAAGAGAGTGGACATTGCATGAACTCTTTCATGGACTTACCTCCATACTGTCTTCCAACGTCTGCCTCCGCGGCGTTTGTCGCGGCTACGACATGTGTGCTCTCTGCCTGCCAAATCCCCGTGACAAGCCTAGCCCGCCTCAGAATGACAAAGACTCCACCGGCCCCATTAGTTGTGGCGCAACGTATGCTGCACAGTCTCACGACAGTAACTGTGGGTATGCATGTGGCAGTCAAAGGCAGTCGTTTGGGGGGGCTGGAAAAGGGATAGCCAAAACCTCCTGGCTACCTCGCCTACTGCCTCGTCTGCACAAATGGATGATAAATAAAGAGCATATTTTCTATTTTTTAAGAACGTTTCAACACACCGCCCGCACACAGCCACGAACGACTCCGTCGATGCCATTCAGGCATGCAGGGCGGCCGCATTCTTGTTCATGCGACAGACACTTCGCTTCTGGTTGGTATACGGCCCCATTCCCTTTTTTCCCGTCCGGCCATAAACCTCCTGCCCCTCCTTTTCCTTTCCCAGGTAAGCGAACCTGGCACGAACACGTATACGCTGACACGGCTGCGTTCTCAAAAAGAAAGGGTCCTCTGTTTTATCCGTGACAATTCTCACTCCACGTCTCATCATGCTCCGCTATCTCCTTAGAGTTACTCCCCCGGGCTCCACCTTTGCCTTCATCCTCCAGAGAGTTAAACCCCTCCGAGACGATTCACGTTGCCTATCCCTGCCAGTCAGGCTGTCAGGGTCAAGAGGCGGCCCAGCAAGCTTGGCAAGAAGGGGATCACCAGGGGGAAAGGCAAGGCTCTGGCCCAACCGAGGACAGGAGGAGAGGGCAGCGGCGCCTTGGGGACGGGGCAAGTGGATGTACGTCGATGAGGGACATGACGCAAAGCGTGGCGGACGCATTCCCTGTGCAGAGACCTGGGACGGCGGAAGGTGGGGAGGTGGGGGACATTGGGGAAGGTACGTGGGCCCGGCTGAAGCAAAATGAGGGCCCCATGCCCTGGGGTGAGGCTTTGCCGCGGTTATAAATCTTCTCGATTCGTTCCTCATCTCTTTTTTATCATTCTTCCAAGGTGTCTACTACCAAGAAGAAGAGCTTCTCGTCATGTCGCCTGAGTGGGCGCGTCACTTTCGAGAACGTTTTCGAGCCCGCAAGGCAGGGGCGAAACGGGGTAAGCAGGGGGGTTAGAGCCTGAGGAATGGGTGCCACAGGGAGACACGAGGGCCAGTGTGGAGTCGTTTATCATGAGGCTTAGATCTCAGGAGTATAAATGCATCATTTCCCTCGACATTCGCCTCTTCCTTGCTTTTTGGACAGGAAAACGCACGCGGGAGATCGTCCGGTGGTCACACCGGGAAGTCGACGCCCTCCCTCCCCCCACGGCACGGGCTCTGGGAAAGCGAGCCTCCTCAAAGCGGAATGGGCATGTGGGCAGGGAGGAAGGGGAGGAGGACGAGGCGGACGAGAGGAGGGAGGAGGAGGAGGAGGAGCAAGCAGCCATCGGGCCCGACGGGGAAAGGAGGAAGGCACTGAGGTTGGAAAAGCTACCTCTTTGTTTGAGGGAAAGCGTGATGGGGTTCATGGAAGAAGATGGCGAGGTGCAAGGGGGGAAGAAGGGGTGAGCTGGCGAGGGAAAAGAGGGAGCGAAGTAGGGGACGGGCGACAAAGGGCGAGCATCGCTTTTGCGTTAGGGCTCCAAGATCGAGCATAAGAGAGGCATATGAAGGTGTTAAGTCCTACGCACGATCACGAGTCCGCGCGTCGCCTGCATCCGTGATTTTTATGTCCTGGTCTCCCACCACCTGCTCTACCTCCAATTCCTGCGTCGGAGGGGACCATCCCAAGCAGGCAAAGCAGCACAGAGAGGAGAGAGGTCGCGTCTCCCCAAATCCCGCCTGAGTATCCTTTGTGTATTCCCCCCACCGTACGCCCGGGACAGGGGTATACCCTGCCTTCTTTACCCGGTGTCTCCATCACACCAACCATCTATTCGCAGACGTTGCTGAACCCGTCGCAGCATTCATTTCTAGCAACATGTTCCGAGACTTTCCTCACTTTCGACGTGTATCGACGGCCGTCAGTGACAATAACTACCCACGCATCTGTGCCTTGCCGATGCCCTCGGACCATGGAAAATGTCACAGGCACCCTGCACTCCCACACGCCGCCCTCCCCGTCATCGCTCTGTTCCGGGAGCTTAAACGCTTCTCTCCCCGTCGGAACCCTGATCCAATCCCCAACCCTCACCTTCACCCACAGTCTTCTTCTCCCCTTTACTTTATACGATTCAACAAGTCTCCGAGTGACAAAACCTCCCCCAGTTTCCCCTCCGTCCCGCCCTCCTTCCCTCCTCCCTCCTCCTCGTCCACCTTCCAAAAGGCAGGCAGGGTCATGGCAGAGGCGGAGTTGGCGCCCCTAGACACGCAGGAAGAGGGAGGAGGGAACCGACAAGGCGAAAATAAGAATGAAGTAAGGAAGAGGACAGGCAAGACTTAATCGGCGCAGAAAAAAGGGCGAGCCTTGGCACCCACCGAGCCCCTAAATTACTTGCCTTCTTCTCTTCACCACCAATCCTCCTCCCCACCCTCCCTCCCTCCCTCCCTCCCTCCCTCCACTCTTTTATACGCACCGTATGGGCGGGTAAAGGGGCGGTGGGACCGTCCAGGAGCCATCCAATGCCCGCATATGGGATCTATCCGAGGCAAAGCAGTCGCGAAGGACGGGAGAGAAAGACACCCGTCGAAAGCGCCTGGGGAAGGAGAGGGGGAAGACAGGTTGGGGCATCGCATGGAAGGTTCTCCACATGTCCTGTCCATTCCTGCACATTCCGTCCATCTCCAGTCCTCCCCGCCCTCTTTTTCGTCCTTCCCACGTACTGTCTGTACTCCTCCCTCAGGGGCAAGTCCGGTTTGAACGCCTTCTTCACGTACGCTCCGGCCGGGCAAGGGAAGGGCTCCAGGCGCGTGTCCAAGTCGTAGACATAGGTCAGGCCCCCGGGCGTCTCTAAAAGCGCGACGACTGTGCACGTCAAGGTGGGCAGCGTAAAGAACTTATGAGGAAGGGGAAAAGGGCGGCACCACTGGCGCTGACCCCAGGAGGACGCTTACTCTCGTGCCTTCAACCCGCCTATCGTCGGGCTTACGAACCGTGATAGTCCCATAATATTGGTCCGTCGTTTAGCGCAACTTCAGCGATTTTTTTTTCTTCGTTGCCCTCCGTCCCCGCTCCCTCCCTGTCCTCTCCTTGATCCGCATCCCCCGAGGCTTCCCCCGTTTCACGCTGCATCCAGATAGGACAGGCTTTCAGTGAATTTGATATAAATAAGGCATACAGCTGGCATCCTAAAAGATCTTCCGAAGATGATATTAAGGCGTGCAGCTTGGCGAGAAGCAAGTATACGTTTTCCTGGGAGGTGCAAGGAGAGGTAGAGCTTCCGATGAGGACCGCGGGGACAGTGGACTGGTCCCTTTCAATTTCTCTTCCCATTCCGGGCCCTTTCCCTCTTTGACTCCAATGTGATGGTGTGCATTTACCTCGCAAAAACACCGCGTATAGGTGAAGCAGGAACGGGGTAAGGCTAACGCGGTTGGAAGACAGGGCTCCCGGGCCATCATATTTTGCTGCTTTCCTTTCGATTTTTGCCATAATTGCTCATTCTGATGCGGCTCCTTTCGATGCCGTCGGATACGCACCTCCTCTTGTACCCCTGATAGTCCTGATTGCGAGTCAAGCTGCGATTGTCGCTTGGCTTCCCAAGCGCACATGCAGTCCGTAGCTCTCAGCTACGATGCTGCGAAGGCGAGTGAGGACAACCTCCCCAGCAATCACACACCACCCCCGCCCGTCTTTATACTGTGCTTTGAAGGAGATGTATGCGATGGTATATGTCAGTCCTTTGTGCCCGGGCAACTATCAAGGAGGCGTGGGTGTAGGAAGGGCCAGGGAAAAGGGGAGAAATCGCCTCTGAAGCCGGTAACGGTATGTCCTTGAGCTGGGATACCCGCGGATCACGGCCTTGGAAAAAAGGCATAAATTATGCTCTGGGACTCTTTTTTCAAGCGGAGGAAAGCGACACAGTCTAGCGAATACTGGAATTGTTGTGCTCAAGCCGCTCACTCTACCTTCGTTTCATTTTCAGGCTGGCTCGCACTCTCCCGACGAAATTCCCGATCCCAGCCGGTTGAAACGATATCGTCCTTAGACAGGACTTTTCCATCGGTTTGACCGGAAGCTTTCAATGTCGAGTCGATCGGTATGGACTCCGTCAAAGGTAAAGAGGAGGTTTTTCATCGCTGTCATGGCCCTAGCTCGTCTTTCTGATGCTTTTCAGGCGCCATGTCTGCTTTTTTCTTCATCGAGGTACGCTTCTAGGCAGTTTTTTTCCGAGAGGCATGACTTATTTTAGATTTTCATAAAGGGATACCAATTTAGCCATTACGCATCCCTTCCATAATATAATTACAGGCCTTGGCAATGTGGGCACTATGGTGACATATTTTTGAAGTCTCCCGGTCATTTGCGGTCCTTATCGAGTTCATCATCCGTCTGCACTCCTGCTTTCCTTTCTTCGCAATATATGTTGAGGCCCTTGCGGGCCTCCGCAGAGAAGCCGTCACATTTGTCTAACGCAGGTACCAGATTTCGGGAAAACATTTCTCGAAAAAGAGAAATCAAACGGATTCCCCTACCTCCCCAAGGTCCCTCTCAGCTTCGAATCGTCGTGACCGGCTTTGGGCCGTTTCAGGGCGTGCTAACGAACCCCTCAGAGACTCTGGCTCGACTCCTGAGCGACCAGGTAAATGCTGTACACAATGCTAACTTGCAGTTTCTTATTGCGTTTCGTCGCATTTTCTCACGTCTATCCGTTATCTCAGTTGGGTGGCATTTATCGAGTACGCCAGCAGTGTGAACCCTGACTGTCTGCTTACAAGCGGAGCGACTCACACTTTCACACACTGTTTCCATTTTGTTTCTTTTCTTCAACCAATCTATCTCATAAGTCCAAATCAGGTGTTACTAATAGACTCACCACTCATATTCTCGAGACATCTGCGGCGGGAGCCTTGGAATCCCTGAAAGGTATCCATCAGAATTTGAAGGAGGAAGGATTGAACGACAATGACAATCTTTTGCTCGTTCATCTGGGTGTACGAAACGACATCAAGGGCTTTCGACTTGAAAGGGTAGGTCATAATGAAGCTTCCTTCGAAATGCCGGACGAAAGGGCGTTCCAGCCACAAGGCAAGGCTGTTTCTCGAACGAACCCCGACACTTCTTTTTCGCTATTCTCCACCATGCCACTCCCCGCCATCTTGCAGTCTTTGCATGCACCGTCCCAATCCGATCCTGGATACAGCCGCGACGAGGTTTCGATCTCATCCAATCCCGGCCGATTCGTTTGTAACTACCTCTACTTTAGTTCCATGGACCTCTGTCTTTCTCGAGGGCATGCCCACAGCGCCGCCTTGTTTGTGCACTTGCCTCCTTTCTCGTGCGTGAAGGAGGACGCTCAACTTCGGTTTTTGAGACGATTGCTTGATCTTTCCTCTCGCCATTTTCCCCAGCCTTCTTAAAAGTGTTAAGGAGATCAACGGGGCAAAAATTAGATTATATGCTTCCATGTACAGGCCCTAAAATAAATCTTACGGTGAGCGGCGCACATGGACATATTTCAACTGTATGTGAATGGGAAGTGCTTGTGAAGGATTGTTATGATTCTTCTCCTCAAGCAATTAAAAGAGATTTCGTCAATCTTTTGAAGTTGTGTGCCTGTCCATAGCCATTGGACGATTTAGTTTGTGGAAGTCAGTCATATGCGTTGAAAATGAACAAAAATCCATTCTTTATCTCAATTTTCAATACAAGTGCTGCCAGAATAGGTGACAATTAAAAGCAATTTTGCTCAGTCAAGACGGGAACGAAGACTTCTAAATATCTATAGCTCTTTCTCTATAGGCCTTGCTCCGTCGAGGAGCTTGGTTTACACTTCACGTTGTATAATTTTTCGAATTTCGACTCTCTGCATGGTCTTTTCATTTTCTTATGTATTTGTCATCATTTTACTCGGCGTCTAGCTCATCGCTGGGGGTTTGACATTCATTTTTCTGATAAGACCATGCAGGTCGGATTGCGCCCTTGAAGCGTTTAAATTTTGAAATTTTGAAACAGCAGGAAAAGAGAAATCAGCTCAGCAAGTCGTGGGGGTTTGCGCAATGCGCTTTGGCTGCATTGTAAATCACGTGTCTAGGTCGTTGCCGCCAGTAGCTCAGTAGCGATACTTATCTACCATTTCGCACAGTCAGCTTGTTTTGCTGATTTGACAACGTGAGGACTGTCCAGGACACGTTTGCTTCTTTGCGACGCCTTCCCTCCTTTTCGCTCCCTTCCCTTTATGGACAATCTCGTCACCCTTATAATCTTGGATTAAATCTAAGGAATTTCCAAATCAAATATTTATATACGTTTTTAGCACTTACAAAGCTTCAGCTGCTCGAAATGGGAGGAAATGATTGTGTCAAATCAGAATTCAAAGACCCGAACATTTGTTTACGACTATCCACACTTCATTTTTCTCACACGGACACATTACGATACCTGGCAGGGACAATACTTGTGCAGTGTACATTCACACCAAAGCTGTTTTGGTGTTTTAGCCAATCCATACCTGCGACTATGCTGCAAGGAAGATGGAAAGCGCCAAGAAGAGGATCTCTCAATTTGTTGTTTGGGTGCCTTTTGCTTTGTATGGGGATAAGACTGCAGCCTACACATGCGGAAGGGCATGAATCTGTCTTTGTTCCAGGAGTTTGGTTGGACGACGAGAGGGCTAAGTGCCTGGATGGCTCCAAACCGGGTTAGTAGGCAGGGCACCTGGCTGACGCACCTTAGGAAAAAATATCATGACTCAAGGCACACCCACTTCTTACCCAACAATTTGATACTTTAACACATTTTCTGCAGTATATTATCATCGACCAGGATGGGGAGACGGTGCTAGGAAATGGATTCTCTTTTACGAAGGTTAGCTGGCCGTTTTTCGTACACTGTGCTTTTTGACGCAAAGTCGATGCTTACGAATTCTTTCTCCGTCAACTTACCCCATATTTTTTGGCTAAATAAAATTCAATAGGTGGAGGATGGTGCGCTGACAAGCATGAGTGCTATGACCGTGCCAAAACTCACTTGGGCTCCAGTCACACTTACGAAGATACGATGGGTGAGAAGGGAGGCGTGCATGATTGATTCGGGGGTGGTGGGAAAGGGGAGGGGACGAGGAATCTGTGGCTGAGATTCGGGTGACAATGAGTGGGATGGCATGGCTTGATAGAAATAGTCCGTGCTTGGAGAATGCCGGCGTGTATACGTGGAAATGGGTCCGAGACCCGGAACGCATGAGGAGGTTGATGGAGGCCTGCGAGCTTACACCCACCTTTCCCGCCCTACCTTCCCCTCGGTAGCCTTGGAATGGGATATGGTCTCGAGCGATCCAGAGACGAATCCAGGCCTGCATAATTGGAACGTTGTTTTCGTCAAGGTAGGGAAAAGGTTTGAACACATAAGACTTCTGATCTCTCTTCGGCTTTAGGCTTCGAAGAGGGGTCTCAATTCGAGTAGATTGGGAAAATAGGACCGACAGAATACTGAGGATACTGCGTTTTTACTTATAGCGGACTTCATCATTATCTCCTACAGTACTGCGATGGAAACTTCTGGTCGGGTGCTACGATGGATACCGAAGAGGTAAAGGATTGAGGGAGGAGCAGGGAGGAGCGAGAGAGGTGGAGGACTGAGGGTGGAAATAAAAATGAAGAGGGAGAGAAAGGCCTTTTTTGGGCCAAAGAACATTTGCATCGCAAATGCGGGACAGATGAAGGACAGAGAGGATGTGGTGGTCCTGGCGCGGCCTCATTTTTGTGTTTTGATGTGTCTCTTTTCATATGTTTCCGTGTTGGAACTGCTAGATGCACGACCTCAGGTTGCATTTTCGAGGAAAATTCATCCAAGAGGCCATCATGAGAGATTTGACAGACTTCATGTAAGGCATCGCCCAAGAGAGGCAGGGGAAGGAAGAGGGAGGGAGGGAGGAACCGGGGGAGGGGGAGGAAGGAGAAGGGAGGGAGGGAGGAAAGAAAGGAGGACAGGCAAAAGGGAATGAGAAAGGGAGGGAGGAGGCGCCACGCACAGGAGAAATCCCATCAATCTTTGATTCACATGCCTGCAACTTCCTTGGCAGACATTGGAAAAGGCGTCTGATGTCCTCTGGTCCGGCGTTTCTCATGTCTCCCTTCCCCTTCTTCTCTCCCGTCCCTCGGTCGTCAGGGGCCTCGACAAGGGAGAAGAGCTTGTCTTCGCCGGCTGCTCAGCAGGGGCCATGATAGCCTACCTCCAGGTCGATTATTGGGCCGCATCGGGGCTTATCCCTCCATCTGTTCGCAAGGTAGGGGTCATGGCTAGTGCCGTCGGACGGAGAAGCGGCGGCGGAACTTGTCGGGGGAGGCTTGTCTTTCCAATGCTCTGGAGGAAGAAATCGCTGCTTCGTTGAAGATGGTGTCTTTTGCTGCCTCTTTTCCGCACTCAGAAGGGCACTTTGTCTCCACGGCTCACCCTCCCTCCCTCCCTCCCTCCCTCCCTCCCTCCCTCCCTCCTTCTTCAGGTGGTGGCCGTCTCCGACAGCGGCTTTCTGCTCGACTACCGCGGTCCACACGAATGCGAGCACTACGAAGACCGGATGCGCCGGCTGTGGGATGAGGTTCCCAGCGTCCGGTGGGTGGCGCCTGAGGAGTGCCTGGAGGACAAGGAGGGCGAGGAGTGGAAGGTAGGAAGGAGGGGAAAAGGGAGGATCCGGGGTGTGTGTGGATGGGACAGGGAAAAGCGGATCGGCACGGTGCCACACAAAATAGCCGATCGCACCATGTCGAATAATTGTTCTCATCGCCGTGTACCTCCCTAATCTCCAAGTGTCTCTTCTTCGCCAAATACGTGGTGCCCTACGTGAAGACGCCCCTTTTCTTCATCCAGTCCAAGTACGACAAGTGGCAGCGGGAGGAGATCGTCTGTGCTCCGCCCTCGGATATAGGTGCGTCCAGTCCTCCCTTCCTCCCTCTCTTCCACCCTCCCTCCTTTGTCCTGCTCCTCCCCCGTTCCCCCCCTCCCCCGCCATTCACCTTTCTTTCTGCTCCTGATGCCGTAGGCAAGAATAGCACGCGTATATATATACATGTATGTATGTATATATGGTATGCCTCCCATCCCATATGCCCTGTAACTTCCCGCCTCCCTCCCTCCCTCTTGTCCCAGATACCAACAACAACTTTGGCCGGATATTCGAACGTGAATTCTGGTCCGTGGTCGGTCACAACGTCAAGGACGGCTACCTGTTGGATAGCTGTGCCAAACATTGCGGGTCTTGGTCGTCGGTGCGAAGCGAGGAGGGGATGACACAACAGGTAAAGGAGGGAGGGAGGGAAGGAGGGAGGGGAGGGTGGTGGAAGGAGGGAGGAGGGTTTGGAGGATGGGGCGGGCATAAGAGAGGATTGGGAGGAAGATGGGACCGGGAGGGAGAGATAGCTCAAGGCAATACTGGCTATGACTGGAGATGCCCTGTATGAAAGCAAAGAGGTGGCACACCTTTCTAACTCCTCCCTCATTTGCCTGTCTTTTTGGCCACCCTCTCGGTCGCTTCCTCCCCGGGTGCCAGGAGACCTTCCAACAATGGTACGACTCACTTGGGCCTTCGGTACGCGTCTCTCCCAACTCCACCGTCGCCAAGATCAACGAGGAAGTGGTGGAGCAACAGCGGGCCTATCTGGTCGCAGAAGATGATCGGAGGCTAGCAGTTGGAGACACTGACAGTCTCAACCCCGTGGAAGAACTCCGTCGTTACATCTCCTCCTTGGTATCGAAGCAGTCCTCCTTCCTGGAGGACGCTCTTTCCATTTTTCGGTTCAACAACACGGGACATTTTCCATGTGATGCTTGCTGTGAGGGCGAATCAGAGAAAAGGAGGACGTGGGGGCATGAGGACCAGAAACACTTGAATACAAAAATGAGGGGGGCCGTCAACGCTGCTTCTCTCCAGGAACAGCGGAGGAAAAAGGCAAAGGAAGGCAGGGAGGCGGCAGAAATGAATGCTATGGGGAACATGGATCTCTTGTGATAAGTAGGACATGGCAGTCATGAGACATCTAATGTAATGAGACTTGGGAGAAAGAAGGATGAGTCGTGGTGGGTTTGAGCGTTAGCGGGCAGGCGGGCAGACGATGGCATTTTGGAAAATTAGGACGGAAAAATAAATAAAATGTTTAAGTGGTTCATGATACAGAAGATCTCGGCGGGCATACGACGGCATTTTGGAAAATAGCGAAGGAAAAATAACATAATGTATAATAATATTCATAATTAAAGAATTCGCACTCGATCGGTACTCAAAACAAACTGCGAGTTTTCAAGAAAGTATTAAAGTCAACGAGGCCCATCAGTTTTTCATTTCATCCTTCTTGCCTTCCTACCACCGTTTGCTCCCTTTGTTTCCTGGCCAGAAGTGCTCCAAAAGGATTCATCGGAGTATTTATCCGTTGTACCGCTGGATCGCATCACTCAGTTCTATGGTAAAGTAAAAATAAATAATTGTTTCGCTTGGCGTTTGAAGGGCGGGGATTCAGGGAGCGACAGCCGTCGCCCGCTCGTCTCGGACTTCCCCTACATAACCTCCCCCACGTACCCCCCCATCATGCTTTTGAACTCTATTCACGAACCATTTTTACCCATGGAAAGTCAATTCATAGCTTATTTCGAATCTATACATGTAATTTTAGACGACGGTATCATGGCTATGGGGACTAAGGGAGGAGGAAGAGGAAATGGAGAAGGAGGAGAGGGACAAGGAGAAGGACGCGTAGGACGGAGCATAAAAGATGCCAAATGCACACGAACGGAGGCAGCATTACTTGGTGCCATTATTCTTGACACATCCCGCCCTGCTCGTCTGGATGCATTGAAAGCAATACTTTCATTTCTAACACCGGGTGAAGTACAAGCATTTCTCGATGCCGCCATCAGCCCTGAGGAAGAACACGTTTTTGATGGGCTTCGACTGGAAGGTAAAGACTGGCTATACCCTTGTAGAAACTTACTAAATTTTGTTTGAATGTGTATTGGAACTCTACGAACAACAGCTACTAGGATCAGAATTCTTCAGTCAAATGACCGCACTTTGAATTTCTTGTTTTTCTTTCCTTCCTCATCCACTGGCTTTTGCGAGCCTACAGTAATGTCCGACAAACTTCGATATGTCTGTAGCGATGATATTTACCTGCAGCACAAAGGATTAGTGGAACTTCGTCGCCTCGTCTGTTCGACTAAAAACACAGCCCATGAGTGCGGCGCCTTGATCCGCGCCGGGCTCATCCCAAAGGTGAGTAGCTTCCTCTCTGCAGCAGTTGTTCTCACACTTCATACTGCCACTCATTGCCTCGACACGTCGCCAGATTATTTCTTTCTTAAAGGACAATACACTCCCACATCTTCAAGTGGAGGCGGCCTGGCTTCTTACCAACCTTTCCTCAGGTAGATCTCAATATCTTTGAATGCTCTCGCTTTGACACTCAAACCGGCATCAGAACCCAATACATATTTCCTCCCTCTTCAAATAACATCACACCACCATTCAGGCAGCAGCGAGCACACGGCTATAGTCGTATCTCACAGTGCCGTTCCACCCCTTGTGAGCCTCCTCGCCTCGAACCACACCGAAGTCGTCACTCAGTGTGCTTGGGCCCTGGGGAATATAGCTGGCGATAATGCCAAGGTACCACTTCTCTTTCTGTCTCTGTCTCTCTCTCTCCGCCAGTCATTCATTTCTCTCCTTTCTCTCACCTCCTCTTCCCTAACCCCAGCACCGAGACCTTGTACTCTCCCTTGGCGTGATTCAACCGCTCCTCGACACCTGGGTGCCTGACCGTGATCTGGTTTCCTTGCGCACGACAGTATGGGTCTTGGTATGGAAGCAGACCAATGGGGCAAAGGGTGCACCTGCAGATTTGGAGCCACCAGCAATTCAACAGAGTCCTTTTCTCCTATTGTCCCTCCATTTTAGACAAATCTCGTCAATCGGAAGCACTTCGATTTTCACCGCGAGGGGTGGACCGATGTCTCGTACATCATTTCCCGCCTTGCCTGGCTTTTTGTTAACATTGAGGACAAGGTTAGTGGGAGATGGGCCTTCTTCAATTTAATCGTGGCGATCCATCTTCTCTTCTGCTTGTTGTGGTCCATGCTGCTCATGCGGGCTTTAAAGACGGCACTCGCGTTTTACCACATTTCAACCTGAGGACGGCACCTTTCACGATACCCGCTTTCTATACCGCGCGCCATTGTCGCTTACATTTCAAACCGATCCTTTTGGTTCCCACAGGAAGTTTTATGCGACGCCTCTTGGGCCCTTCGCTCCCTCCTGAGCAACAGACCGTTCGTTGAAAGGCCGAAAATGATCGAGGACGTATGTGCAGCCGGCATCGGGAACGCCTTGCTCATGGCCATGATCAATGCCATGGTAATACGTGCTTGACCAAATCCTGCGAACGAGAGAGTCTTGACTATTCTGCTTTGCCCAGATAGCATGTGTTCGCCCCCCTACACGCCGTCTTCCTAACGTATATCTCACCCTACTTCACATTTCTTTTGTCCTACCATCCATGCGTTGCACGCGTGATCAGTCAAGTGGTGTCCGTCGACATGCAGAGATTTTGGTTGGCAAACTGACAATGGGGGGAAAGAGGCGAACTGAGTACCCTCATTCCTGTTCATTCTACAAGAAGGCTTTGCCCGTATTAACAATGTATGGGGAGACTTTGATGGAAGAAAGGGAAAAAGATCCTGAGGCTTCGTGGTGATCCCCGCATTTTCTGCGGGATACTTTGACGGATATCATTGCATTGCACTATATACATTTGACAGGAAAGGAGAACACCGACTTTACAAGGTCCGGCAATATTGCGTCTTTGCCACCGCAAACCTCTTGACCCCCCTGGAGCTTGTGGAGGGGGGGGGCGGCCACTGCACCGAAACCCATGAAGACACCTTCCTTTCTCCGGTCATCTGCCCGCCCCATACGTATTGCCAGATTGCCGACGCGGTCTCCCTTATCTTGGATCACATCCACTCTCCCCTTCACATGGAAGGTCTGTCACCTCGAGCGGCCGCTGCCGGAGCCAACAAGACGGCAGAACAACTACAAGAGGAGCAAACGAACCTCGTCACCCAGGAAAAGGACGTGGGGATCGATCTCAGACTAGAAGCCGCCTGGGCGCTGAGAAGGGTATTGAAATATGGAGGAGCAATTAACCGGTGGGTTACCTACCAGGTGTTGTGGACCCGAGCAGGAGTGCCCCGAATCTTGGAACTTCTCCATCAACAAGCCGATGGGCCCAACGGAGCGACGTATAGCAGTTTGACAAGAAGCTGTCGCGCAAAGGCGGATGGACAGGCCAGAACAAAGTGTCAGAATGAGCTTGCGGCAGGCATGAATGATGACAAGTGCGTGTTAGAGGAAGACAAAGCTGCGGTCGCAGGTGATATTCTTTATTCTTTGCCGCAGCATGATGGTCTGGTCCTGGCTCTATTGGAATGTTTAGACACGCTGGCATCTGCCCCTTTACCCACGTCAAATGTTTCCTGTCCCACACTGACGCGCAAAATTCTGGCCGGGCCTATCACCGCTGCCGAGAATGAGACGGCCACGAGTCAAAACACTCATAAGGAAAGCCACTTTCAGATGAATATTGACACATGCAGTGATGAAAAAAGCAGAGCACGTAATAGTGCACCTGCAGCAGCACAGAGTGAGACCTTGACGGCAGAGATAAAAGAAGAGATGAGGCTTGAATGGGCGCGTGCAAGGCTGTTGGACGAGTTGAGCGCACATCAAGGGCCCTCCACGAATTACAAGCATGCTGGACCCGATCTATTTGATGGGATTTGGGCCGCGGCTTTTGACGGGGAGAGTGCACAAGCACTTGTGGATATGAAGATCGACGGGACTTTCATACGAGTGGTAACATCGATTATCACAGAACTGAAAGGCAAATTCTACTCCATAAGCGTGAAACGGATGCTTCATTCATTAGAAGGCAGGGTGGATGACATCAAAGCTTGGTTGGGAAAGAAAGGAGAGGGAGATCAAAGTGAGAAAAGTCGAGATGTGTAGCCCTGGAAGTGGTTTTAGTGATGATACATAGGAGTTTGATCTCTAAATTGTCATAGGTAGTGCAGATACAATTCACCAGTCTTCCATTGACTCCCAGACGTATAAAGGAGGTTACTGAAAGAAAATCCAATACAGTCAGAGCAAATGCTTTATGCAAATTTCTACTTTTGGTGCAAGTTCCAATACCAATATACATTACTTTCGCCGCAAAAAAGATCCTACGGAAGACATCAGCGCTGGCGGCCACATGTTACCACATGGTCAGCAGGACCTGGGTGAGCCTCATTCGTCTCTCCATCGCAGAGTTTTCTAGACATAAAAGGTGCACCAGCATTTCGTAGCCCCTACATCTACAGTTCCGAATAGAACCTCGATACCTCTACCTTTCACCCTGCATCGTGCCACTCACTGTACATGATCCAGCGTCTGTTTTCTTATTTACCGGTCTCTCACACACTTCTAGTCCTCTATGCGCATCAACACCTCCACCTTCATTAAATAACTGTCTTCTCTCACCCCTCGGAACCCCGGGGCCACCCCTTCCTGTCCTCGGAAATAACCGCTCTGCGTGGAGACAATTTGAGACCACTCCTTCACTCCCTCTCTCCGCCTGTGAAAGAGTTCGACCTCCGTAAGTAATGGCTGGGAGGGAATGGAGAGATAAGGCAACTTGATGTTGTCTTTGCCTGACATGGGAAATGTGGAATAGAGGCATGAAAGGGGGGTTACAATTTGTACATCTAACTTCTTTCGCTTTGCTGCCATATCTTTTCATATCATGGCTTCGCACCTTCCTTTCCACCGAAAAGGATCCAGGTGTGGTTGGCGCCAGGCAGTATGTCAAAAGCGCAGTTGATCTAGGAACCCGATAGAAGATTAAGTGAAAGGAGAGAAAAAAAGAGTGATGCAAAAAGTGGACAGAACCAGGCGGTCCACGAGCAAATGGAACCCAAAACATCCAAAACTCAATAGGTCTTCCAAAAATGTCTCAATCCCCTCTTCCTCCATGTTATAATTCCCTGTCGCCAATCTTCAGTGTACCCATACCCTAAGCTGAACCATAGCAGCGAGCCCGCGAGGCTTGGAATGGGGAAAGGGGGAGGTGAGACAGGGCTTCATTGGCAGCAGGTGGAGCCACAGGCCCATACGGTCGGACGAACTGGGAGAGAAGCAAGTAGGAGGGGAGGGACGGGTAGCTTGCGGGTTGGAGGGCGGGGCGATGGAGGCGATGGGGAGTCGGACCAATTGAACGGTCCACAGGTAGCCGCAGCACTCGTGCACAGCCGAAAAAAGACCTTGGTTAGGCTGGGAAAGAGGAGAGCATAAGCAAGGAAAAGCAATTCAAACGGCATGCACCGAAGAGAAGGAATGTCAGAATACGGAAGAGAAAAGGGTCTCCGAGAAATGACAGGCAGGCGGGCGTCTGAGGATGCTCTGAGGGGCAGCCGGGGGAGGAAAAAGTGTTTGCGGCCGTTCACCCACCTGGAGCTGGAGGCAAGCTTGAAGGGAGAAATCGACTGCAAAGGTGATAAATTGAGATTGTAGAACCGCAGTGCGATCCTGAAGGCGGGAAAAACAGGACTCCACGTCGGTACCTCGAAAAGGCTCGGCTAGTATGTGACATAAAAGAACCAACGAGGGAAGATCAAAGAGTAAGAAGGTGTGCAACAAAGGTGAAGAATGGCAGTGGGGAGAAAGCTCGGTAGAAAGGGGTCTTTAAGGTATTAAGGACGGGAGAGGCGGGAGGCACGCCTTGTGGAAGATGAGGAAACGAGGACAAGAAGGCAAAGGCTCGGGGAGAGGAAAGGATATCTACCGCCATCCGTGCATGCAACGCATTAGAGTATCCATGGGGAGTCTGAGACAAAACTATAAAATGCATGCGAGAAATATAAAACCCTCCGACACTCACACTTGACAGGGTTGGAGCTAGTTGCCGATTCCGCCTCCCGTACCGCTGCCTGGACTTCGGAAGGGCAGGGTTTGATTCCAGCTTTTTGGTTGATCTGAAGCGAGAGGAAACAAGAGGGGATCCATACGCGCGCGTGAGAAGAGGGCAGCTACAAAACAGTGGGTAGGGCGCAAAAGGGGATGATATTGGCCGCGACACGGGTATTCGAGAGGAATAGACAAGGGCGGAGGGAGTGAGAGGAAAAGGAAGGGAATGAGCAGGTGGGAGGGTCGACACCTTGAACTGCGCTGCTTTGTGCTCGATCCGCAATTCGTTGCGGACTAAGCGAATCCAACGATCCTGCGAAAGGGAAGAGGAAAGAGGGAGAGGAAAGGATGCCGGGGAAAAGAAGGAACGGGAGACAGGGAAACTCACATGGTGGAGGGAGGGCATGCCTCCTTTTAGTCACTGCAGACATGATCTAAACCCCCCATTAAAAAAGATACCAAACGCGTTCTCCCACCGCACCTGTCGCAGCCGACTCAGGCTCTTGTACGCCAGTGCTTCGACCAAAAGATGGGTCGCGAAGGGGGACTCAGCGAAGAGGGAGGAGTGCGCGACCACGTCGGACAGGAAATCGCTCGACATTCGGGGGAAACGGAGGGAGGGAAGGACCTGAGAGGGGAAAGAAGGGTGGGAAGATGGAGCACACGGTCCATTTGAGGAGAGAAAGATGGGTTAAGAAAGTTCACGAGTCCCACTCATGGGAAATCGATGCGTCTCCTCCCTTTATGTCCTCTCCATGGGAGCCGTCCTCCTTCTCTCCTAACCTCCTTCCTCACCTCCTCCACCGCCGACCGCCGTGACTTCTCCCTTTCTTCCGGTGTGTCCCCCTGCCAGTCTTCTTTTTGAGCGAAATAGATCTGGAAGAGGAGGAAGAGGGTGTTCTCATGCCGGACCTGAGGAAGAAATGAAGGAAGAAGGGAGCGATGGAAGAAGGGCAAGCCCGAGAGGGGAAGGTACGTTGAAAACGTGCGGCAGATAAAGGAAGGCATGTCTCGGTGGCGCGAAATAAGAATGAAGAGGGAAAGAGTGGAAAATCAGGAGGATGGGGAGCTACCAGGACGTGAGGAGAGCTGTAGGAAGGGAGGGAAAGGGGAAGAGGGGGAAGCCGGGGTGAAGGAGACGATTACAGAGGGGGACGGACGTACTCGTATGTTGGGGCTGGCAAGGAGGTGCTTGAAGGTCTTGGTCGAGAGGGAGCGGAGAGGCACGTGTGGAGAGAGGAAAGGGCTATCGACCCTGTGGATCGGGTCCAAAGGACAGGGAAAGGGTGGAGAGAGACGGTAGGAAACAGGGAGAGGAGATGTGAGGTGAGAAAGACGTTTGTGCGCACGAACATCCATACCTCGGATCAGTTCAGCGTACGGGACCTTTCAATTTACTTCTCGCACTCACTCTAGCGATCACCCTCCTTCCCCTCTTCTGTCCCCTCCCCCCCCTCCCTCCCTCCCTTCCTCCCGCTATATTTCTCCTCACCCCTCCCTGTCGGCCATGAGATCGAAGCCCTTCCGTGCCTCTGGAGGAGCGAGGGCGACTTGCATCCTTTCCATACTGAGGGGGGGGGAAGCAGGGCAAGAAACGGACCAGTAGAGGTCTGGCTGCAGTGGAAAGTAGTGGGGGAAAGGACAGAGCGTGGAAGGGAGGGAGCGTGGGTCTCAGGGCAGAGGCGGTCAGAGGAGGATGGAGAAAAGAAGGGGAAAGGAAGGAGACAGATGGGGTCGCGGGGAGGGGTCCTCGTCCTACCATCGGGAAGAAGCTGACAAGGAGCTTGTCGAGCCTCTGAGTCATGAACTCGTACTGCGGGTTCGTCTGTTTCCGGTGGGCGGGGGAAAAAAGGAAGGGGGGAAACGAGGGGGTGCAAGGGTGTAGATGGACGTGGAGAGAACCGCGGCCTCCTGTTTGATTCGCACGAAGGCCGAAAAACACTTCCTCCTTCCCTCCCATTCTTCCTACCTCGATTCCCACGGGCAGCATTTCGTAGATATACATGAGCTCTTCCAGCGTCATGACCGATGCGGAGTCATCGTCTGCATGTATCATGACAAGTTTTATGAGAAAGGGAAGGAGGGGGGGGGGGGGGGAGTGAGAGGGAGGAAGAGAGGAAGACGAGGAAAGGAGAGAGAGGCAGGGGTGTGTGAGAAGCGAGCCGTAAAGTCAGAGCACCCAACGCCAAAGGTTGCCCTAGACCCATCTTTTTCTATCTGCTCACGCCCTACTTATAAACCCCATCCCTCCCTCCCTTCCTCCCTCCCTCCCTCCCTCCCCTCCTCACTCTGCATCGTGTGCCGTGAGACTCCGGCACTCTGCCCTGCCCTCAGCGCGAGCTCACGCGCCAATATCGAGACACTCTCATCCGCCATGTATTCTTGGGCCTTGGCCAGCATGTTCGCCTTTTCGAAACGCGGTGGTGGGGATGGAGGGAGACAGGAGGGAGGAAGGAAGGGAGGAGGGAGGGAGGGAGGGAGGGAGGGAGGGAGGGAAGGAGTCGATAAGGATTGGAGTCGATCTCACGGGATCTATGGAGCTTGTGCTTTGGGGAAAAAGACACAGAAATTTCTCGCGAAATGCCGCGGAGAGGGATGCACGGACCGGAGGGAGGGAGGAAAGGAGGGACAGGGGGGAGGGAGGGAGGGGGGGAGGGGGGTCTCACCAGCATGATGGTACTCGCGGAGTAGACGGGGAAGTGCCGTTGGTGCAGGCCCGAGATGCAGGCGTATGCAGCCGCGGCGTCTGATGTGTGTGTGTCGCAAGTTTCGGCGGGCATGTGTATTTGAACATGAATCATGTGTGAGAGTGGGGGCATAAGCTGCAATCCTCCCTGTTTTTTCCATCCTCCCTGCCTCCCTCCCTGCCTCCCGCCCTCCCTCCCTCCCTCCCTCGCCTTCCTCATCGTGCGCTGTCAGGTAGATCACTTGACCTCCGCTCTCGCTGAAAGGTTGCTCAAAGAGGGATTTGAAAAAGCGGGAGCGGCTGGCCAACGTGGCGGAGACCACCTGCGAAGCGGCAGATGGACGCCACCCGAGAAGGAAAGAGGGGGAGGGCAATCAAAGTCCGAGCAGATCCGGAGGGGTCAAGGGACAGGGGGAACGCAAGGGAGCGCAAGATACTATTCGGACGCGAAAATCATGGAGGAACAAGACTGAGGACACCGAGCAAAAGGGGCAGCGAGCGGCTTCAAGCTGGCCTCAAAGGCTGACACAGGCGCAATCCTCCCTCCGTTCCTCTCAGACCATGGCGCCCCCCTTGCGGACGCAAGCATCTCCCGACTCCCCAGGGTCCACCGTCCTTCCTTCATCTGAGGGTGGAAGACATCGTCCTTACCTTGACCTTCCGGAGGGGGGGCCGGAGGTCTCCGCAATGTGGGAGTCCCAGGCGACGCCTTTTGTACCTCCTACTGTGAGTCTCGCCCTGCTCTCTTCCAAAACCATCGTCCCGGCCCCACCGTTTCCTCCCCCCTTCCCTTTCACGCTCTCCATTACTTGCCTTTTCTTCTTTGTTTTCCTCCTCCTCCTCCTCCTCTTCCTTTTCATCCTCCTCCTCCGCCTCCTTTTCATCCTCCTCCTCCGCCTCCTTTTCATCCACCTCCCCTTCCTCCTCGGTTCCTTCCCTCCGTGCTAATTTGAGCCAATGCCAATGGTCTTCAGCGTGCACAATCTTTACGGCGGCCGACGGCGCGACACAATAAAAAAGAAAAAGGGATTATGTCAGTGTGCATTTATACGGTGAAAACCCAAACAACAAAAGTATGCGTAACCTACATGGATCTCCTTGTCTGCGTAGAGAGGGTTATCCAAGGCGAAATTTAGGTCGAGTGCAGCGACTTGCTCGTAGTACTCGTTCTTGCTCATTAAGCGCCTCCCACTTCGTTTGCCAAAGACATAGTCAAAGTCAGGTAAAAAGAGTGGAGAAGCGGTGATGGGCTCGAAAGGAGGAAGGAGAAGGAACGTACCTGGCACCAAAGCCGGTTTCCGAACCATCGTCGTTGTCACGCCCGGCACGGAGACCATCTTCACCGCCAACGCCTTCCCCTTGCATTTGTGTCACTCCGTAAAATTGCGAACCTGATTATTGTTGCTCTTTTTCTCAACCGTTGACTGTTACAGGAAAATTGCCAATAGAGAGGTGAATCAAGGTACTTGTAGGTAGTCTGTCGGTTAGCAACGAACGCCGCTTGAACACGAAAAGCAAGACTGTACGCGGACTTTAACATCCTAGGGAACAAGTGATGCATCAGAAAAGCCGTCTAAGCAAACTTTGGCACAGGAAAAAGACGCCAGCGAGCATCACTTTTGGCATTTGAGTGTGCCCACTGGTCATTTGCCATGTTCGCAATGCCGGGCACAAGGTTAACCTCCCCTATACCTCTTGAAAAATGCGAGGGAATGTCTGATGTATGCGAAAATAGCATTTCCCAACCCAATTTCATCATGGTGCCTTAAACATATACCTCAATTCTTTGTGATGACTGAAAACAAAGGAATGAAGTACTGACCTTGTCTGACCGCTGTAGATGGTGGCAGGGCACTTCGACACGCGATGCGCTAAAAGTAGGACGATATACGACGGCTTCTGAAGCCAAAAAATGAGTTGCGAGTGGCCTGGAACTGATAGCATAAATCCTCATTGAATGTAGAGATTTTGCGCATGACTTTTTCTTCTTTTTTTTTTCCTCGTTGGTTTTTATCCCGGCTTACTTCAGTAATTTTTTTCCTTGACAGTATTGCCTTAAAGATTCATGTTTCAATTGAGTCTCGCGGAGATTTTTTCTTGCACTCCTCGCAGCTTGTACGAATCTCCCATTTCTTTGCGAATCTCCTCCTTCCTTGGGTTTCCCCCATGCTTTTACCCTTTTTGTCATATTCATTTCCCGTCATTCCCTGTCTCAAGCTCATCCAGCAGCTCCTTGACCAGACTTCTGATATAGTCCCGTATTTTATTGAATTCTTCGGGCTCCATATGCTGTCGGATAGTATTCCAATCGAGACAAGAGAAAGAAGGAAACGCGGGACGGGTCGTTTAGCATGAAGAAACGGTGAAGACGTCAGCATCCGACATTCGGGCCTCCCGACGACCGAAAGTCTTTTGACTCACTGCAGAGTGTTTCTCATGTTGCAGCTTCGGCGTTCTCTAGCCACGTAAACATACCTTGGGATCAGGGATTGTCCAATTGACTGTCCGCTTGGCCGGCATCCATGGGCACGCGTCTCCGCAACCCATAGTGACCACCGCATCGAAGGGAGCGAATCTTTTGACCTCTTCCAGACTCTTGGAGTCGTGCAGGGACAAATCATAGCCGATTTCTTTCATGGAAAGGATGGCCTGTCATGAAAAATACTATGACGCTGAGTCGATGCAAGCTGTCTACACGATCTCCTTTTCAGTGTCCCCGTCCTACTGTCTGCTTGCTGGCTTTCTATTTTTCAGTTTACCTTCGGATTGACGACACCACTGGGCTTGCTTCCCGCACTGTAAGCCTCCACTTTATTCCCGCCTAGGATGGTGGCGAACGCCTGGCTCATTTGACTACGATTGGAGTTTTCCACGCAGACGAAGAGGAGCTTGAAGGGAGGAGGCTGGTTACCCGCCATCCTGCTCTCTCGGTTTTTGGCTGGATGAGAGGAGAAGGGTTTGAAAATATGTTTAAGGAAAGACGAAATCGATGAATTTATCATATGTTAATGTCCTGGCCAAACGCTCGGTCGGAGCTTCAGCTTTTTCTCCTTGTCTGCAGAATGCCTTTGCAGGGGCTTTCACCGAGGGGGCTTAGTTGAAGCAGTTCGGTATCAAAGACTAATATACCACCGCACACTGACTCAATCGCCAGCGTGAATACCCAGGGTTGGTGTTGCAATGTTGGAACTTTTTAAAGGGGGACAAGAGGTGGTAGTTACGTACTTTGTGACGCGCTACTCATAAAACTCACGCAGTCAGATGCAAGGCTGCTGATTACACGTTTAGAATCTCAACCCGAAGCCGGATTGTAGGAGGTCGTAGTGTATTTTGACAGGCAAAATATATATTATTCATTCATCCATTCGCACAGTTATTATTTTGTATACATAAGACAGGACCTTGAAACAGAGCGTGCGACATGCTTTGTCAGGGGAATGAAGTAGTCATTTGTCGACGCCATGCATCAGATCCGAGCTTTTTTCCATTCCACGCGGGAAAAAGCCACGATATATACGCACCGAGAATTTCGTTTTGAAGATGAACGAGCACGTTGCACATAATTGGGGGACGTACGAAATGAGTTCGCACGGAATTATGCCTCGTCTATGCTCACAAAGGCACATCTGACGCCGCCTAACTCCCCTGTCAACGAGTGGTGGGGCCTAGATTCATTTGTCGGGAATGAAGATTTACTCGTTCGCCCCTACCAAGGCGACTCCAGGCCATCAAAATCTGAGGACCCCTGCATGTGTCCTGCCCCCGTAGGGTGACTTTCCCGTCTCCTGTGACAAGTTTCTGTCAGACTTAAAGGGACTTTCTCCTGTCATGTTGCGTCAGTCTATATTGCATGCATGATTGTCGTAGATCAAACCCTATGTGTAGCGCATACTCTGTAATAAGCGTAAGACCTCCCCGGTCTCAACAACCCGTCTGCTGAACGAAAGCGAGGATCCCTCCGTCTCCTCCATCACGTGTTATTGAACAATGCACGGCTCAACATTATGAAAAATGCTCACCATATTTTCTTCTCAGCCATTCGCAGCATGTCCGGGCCCTCCTCACAAGAGTCGAAGATCTATGCGGTGGAAAGCCCGCAATTCAACCACTCTCACCCTGAGGAGGAGAAAAAGCTATCTTTCTTGGACAAATTCCTTTCGGGATGGATCATCCTAGCTGCTGGTGTGGGACTGGCGCTTGGACAGGCTCCTGCCATCATCAAGGCGATCAAAGCATCGAGTGTTGGGACCACCAATATTCCTATAGCCATCGGATTAATCCTCATGATATTTCCTCCTCTGGCTAAGGTTCGCTGGAACAAGATGCGCGACGTCTTTGCCGATACTCATTTGGTCCTCTTGACACTGTTTCTGAACTGGGTAGTGGGGCCGTTCTTGATGTATTTTTTGGTACGTTGAAAGAGGGCGTCACTGAGAGGCGGGCGACGATGACCTCAGACCTGAGTCTCCCCGACCTGGAACTCATCGTCCTTACTTTCCTTCTTCTTCTTGCCAGGCCGTCGCATTCTTCCACGAAGGAAGGTACGCCTCCTTCATGTCGGGCCTCTCCCTCGTGGGTTGTGCCCGTTGTATCGCCATGGTGATCGTATGGGTGGAGCTGGCTAGGGGCGATCGCGAGTATTGCGCGGCCATCGTTGCCCTCAACAGCATCATCACCATCTTCCTCTACTCCCCGTATGCGGTGCTTTTCCTGATCACGCTGCCCACGGCCATGCTGGGCTCGGCGGGCACGAGTGCCGTGGAGGTGACCATGGGGGACATTGCCATCTCTGTGGGAATCTACCTGGGCATTCCACTCGCTGCAGGGGTTCTCTGCTGGTACGTCCTTCAGGGCAAGGCTTCTTTCTTCCTTCGATTGAAAGATGTTGAAGCATTTGTCTTCCTTGTCATGCTCCGTTGATCCGCCTGATATCCCTCTCACGCCTGTCCCCTCTGTCTCTTCCTGGTAATGACCTGCCGCTTTTCTAGTACTTTTCCATCGTGCATGCCCTCCTTCATAGCACTGCAGATGCTTTGAATGTCTTATCGCTCGTGCTACCGCCCCCCCCAACGCTTCCTCTCCTACCCATCCCACCTCCCACAATCCACCCGGTCCAGGCTTCTCCTTACCAAGCTCAAAGGCAAGGAGTGGTACTACACGTCCTTCGCTCCTCGCATCGGTCCTCTGACGCTGGCCGCTCTTCTCTTCACCATCGTGGTGCTCTTTGCCACCCAGTCCAAGAGCATCTTGAGCCAGGTAGTGATCCCTGTCAGGCCCTCTCCCCTCCCCTTCTTTTTCCTTTCGTGTTGAGTGGACTCTCGTGGGCAAAGGTCAAGATGAAATGTATGTCTCTGCAGGACTGTGCAAGCCTCAGGAGTGTTGATAGAACCTCTCATTTTTTCTCTCCAATATTATTCTTCACTCGCGGCGTGATTCGGCCCAATTCTGTCCCAGATTGGTCGCGTCCTCTACGCCGCTGTCCCCCTCGCCATCTACTTCTTGAGCATGTTCATTGGCAGCTTCTACCTATCTTTTCTGGCCAATGCTACCTACGCTCAAGCTACTACCTTGGCTTTCACGGCTGCTTCGAATAATTTCGAGCTTGCCCTGGCGGTGGCCGTGGGCACTTTTGGACTGAACTCTGGAGAGGCGCTCATGAGTGTGGTTGGGGCCTTGATCGAGATCCCGACCATGCTGTCCTTGGTGAAGATGGCAGAGTATTTCAAAAGAGCGTGGTACCAGGGGCAGGAAACCACCGTCCCGAGCAAGTTGTCGAGGAACGGAGTAAAAGGAACGGAGGAAAGTGTGCAAGGGGGGGAGCCAGTGGAGGGCATCAAGAGCGTGGAAATGCATGTTTAACTCATGAGCAGCTGTCACGTCGTGCAAAGAATGAACATAAAGCAGTCAGAGTCCTCGAAATATTTTTGCGGGCACCAACACGATATATGTGACAAGACCAGCCTGTTTCGAGTAAACCGTTTGGCGTGAAAATATAGTGAGCAATTTGGTTTCGACCGCCTAAAAAAGCTCACGAGGAAGCCTCTCGAGTCTCCTTTGAGCTATAGCAGGTGAAGGTTGAGGTCATGGTACAAGCATTTGACTGAAAGATCTACAAGCTCTTGTTCTAAAGCAATAATTGTGTTTTCTCAGAAGTCAGAAATAATCGTGGATGAGGAGCGATGTCGATGATTTTACTTCCACACTTTCCCCCGTTTGCTGAGGCTTATCTCGCCTTCGTAACCTGGGTCACTTGCGTGACTCGCTTCTCTTCTTGACTCGTTGACTCGAAGACTCAACCCATCGCATCAGTATAGTCGTACGTAGCTTGCACACCGCTTTTCCTTCGCGTCGACAATGTCCATGTCACGAGTCGATATCGTCGCACAAGAATAAAGCCAATTTCTCTTCCCTTTTCGTTGAGGACTTCATGATCTCGTTGCTGACTCAGTACGTCGCACTCTGGTTGTAAGGGGCTGCTACGGATTTGCCGCCTTGCAAGCAGTCATAGTATGTCACCTGATTGTGGACGCCATCATGACAAATCACGGCAGAGGAAAAAGTTATATGTTATGAATCAGCCTGGTGGTTTCCTTTATGTGGTCCCATAGAAAATAGCTCTTCATCCTACCTTGGGATAGAAGTTCTTCATGACACTGGAGGCGAAACTTGATGTTTCGCATTTCGCACCGACGCCTGCGATGCTCTCACACGCTTGTTTTATGTTGTGAATGCTCTGCAATGTTGAAACGACGAAATCAGTGAGCAGGTTATCAACGCATATGTGTTCGATGGAAGAACAGGTGTGAAGGCTGCAGCATTCAAATACTCACTTGGGTATTGTTTGCATTGTCACCAATGCGGCTGCTCTGAGAAAGAATCTCTCGAAGGACCAGAGCTACCAGAAATGGAATGGGATGGATAAGTAATGACAAAATCAAATGTCTCAACAAAGCGTGTCCAAGAAATCCGAAGTTATCGAAGTTGAGCAAACAGCGCGAGAGCAAGCCTTCGAAAAGCAGCGACTAAGACTGACCTGGATAGGAGACGCGGGCAGTCTGGCCCCAGGTTGAGAGAAACATGGCATCCCTAGTCAAGTGACCGCAGCGTTTGGCAGAGGCAAGGTCCGCGGCGGCCACGATTTTATACTGGCGAGAGTTACGGAGATTCCAGAGGTACTAAAAAATATGGAGGACAAGGAAAAACGGTCACATTTCAAACACTTAAAACAATATTCTTGCAGACTAACGCGATGATGCCGGTCCCAAACGCTAGGTCCAACATCTCACCGTATCCAACATTTTCATATCCTTCCCTCAGAAAGCTCATATCCTAACTCTCATCTCCTCGTCTCCTTCCTCTATGTGAATGCTTCTTACCTCCGAGCCATAGTATTGCGTGTAGAAATCGACAATATCACTATCAAATAGCGTTTGTAGCACAGGACCTGGAATCTGTTAATGCAAAAATTAAATGTTATTGTGCTTTCGAGTCAACACCTGTATCATGCTACCAAACTGTATACGTACATTCAAATCATAAGTGGAGAGGCTGAGGTACCGCGCATTACTTTTAGTGAAGTCCGCCACAAAAGGAGGGGTCCAGAGGCCACCCGGGGAAGGAGGAAGAGTGCCCGTGATCACAGCCACGAGGTTCCCCTGTACCCCACCACCGTCGACTGGAGAGAAGAATGGAGGGAAACGCAAGATTAGAAGACACCGAGAGAAACGCAGGGTAAAAGTCTTGCTACAAAAAACAAGAATTGTAGTTTAGCAGGCCTTTGTCGCTGGCTTTTTCTCCAGCTTTCAAAAAGTATTTCCCTGCATAGGCCCCTTCTTGATTCAAATTACTCACCTTCACTCCCACAACTTAGAAGATAGTTCGCATCTTTGTTGACAAACGGCGCGCGTGTACCCGTCCGCCGAAAGAGACCTACATGGTTAGAACAAGGAGGCGGAGAGATGAAATGAGGAATAGCAAGCAAATGTTTGCAAAGGTAGACAGAAATACAGGTCTTTCATATATGATCCACGAAAGGGATATGCAGATCATATGCAATTTCTCATCTCATACCGGGAATTTTCCTCTCCATCCTGTAACTTTCAACTCTCATTTTCCCCACCCTCCTTCCTTCTTACGAAATTGATCCCGGCTGTTCCATGTCGGGCACGGGTTTACGCCGGCTTTATTCTCAGTGGCTAATACGCGGGAGTAGCTAAAAAGATTAGACATAGGGGGGGAAGCAAAAATGGAGAAGAGGGATTATATGTAGGCAGAAGAATTGGATGTGCTCGCAATAGCAGTTTGCATGGGCTCGTAAAAGAAAAGCGCGAAAATTGCACTAAAGATTCCTGGCAAGAGAAAGAGGACCATAACATCCTTTTGATAAATCAGAAATCGTGACCATGAAGGAAATGGGAGCAAAATCGCTACAGAAAATAGTAGGAGGAAGGAAAGTGATAGTTACCCAGTTGCAATTGTGGAGATAAATTGAGAAGCAATCTTCGTGTTATTGGGCGTACACTGATCAAGAGTGTACCAGAGCCCGCCTTGGCCGGATGAGGGATTGAATAGCTGGGAAAGGGGAAAAGAAAAGGAACGGTGGAGCATACGATGGGCAGAAAAAAATGAGCGGGATATAAATAAAAAAACATGTCTGATATAATATTCACAGGTCGAGCTATCCCTGGGTCCCTCTCTTTGTACCTTGTACTTGACGACAGGAGGCGCAACAGCACCCCAGATGTCCGTCTTGTCGGGAGATTGCTTGTCATAGGCATAGACGCGGAGAAGAACAAAAGCGCCTGAGGCATAGCGGGAAATCCATGAGTGATTATCACATTCGTAATGAATTTCACATCAAAAGCGGTGCACAACAAACAAAGATACTGATTGAAGAATGGATGGAAGAAAAGCTTATTGAAAATAGAGAAAGAATTCACAAGAAGAAAGTAGAGTAGAGAGGACAAGCAGAGAGAACGATAATAAAATCAAAACATTTGGAGTAAGCGAGAGCTGTAATACCTGTTGCGTTACTCCCAGATGCAATGGTGGGAAGCTCATTCGGGTAGCCTTGATCGCCATTGAGAGTAACGTGAACTTGATACTTGCCCTTATCTCCCAAAGCTGTGCCTGGAGTGGCAAAGGGGTTGACGCCCCGTACGGGTTTGATCTAGAGAAGCATAAACAAGCAGAGGGATGAGCAGAAAGTAGGGGGAATGGGGACGCGTCCAGAGATTTTTTCAAAGAGCCCTAGTCTCTAGAAATAGGTGCGAGCGGGTCGCGTGACGTTCTTTGCCCTCAACTTGGCCTTTTACTTTTGTACCTCATAGTCGCGGACAGAAGCCACAGGGTCTAGTGACTTAGGATCGTAGGATTGGTAGGAGAAATATCGGACGAAGGGATAATCGCCTGTCGTGAAGGAGGAATAAGCAACAAAAATGAGGGAGGTTCCACTTGTTAAGTTCGAACAGACAGGAGTGAATAAAGAAGAGAAAGGAACGTAATTGGCGAGGATAAAACGGACGGAGAGGCGAAAAGGGCGCGGAAGGGAGAAAGAGAAATGGTAAGTGGGTACCTTCGATGCGGATGATGTCCATAGGCCCTTGAAGCTTGGGTACAAATAAGACATGGTACACAGCATACTGAAGGTGGGAGGAAGGAAAATGGGGAAAAGGTGGATGAGAAATGAGAAGGAGGGGGGCGATCAGCTTTTACGCAGCGGGTAAGGCCGGAAGCTGATACGGCGGTAGATGAGGGAAAAAGAGGAGAGAAACCGGATCAAGGAAAAAGAATATATAAATGAAGAATGGCAATCGAGAAAGATACTCACCCCGTCGGGAAAGGCTATGTTGAAATTGAGCCCGACACTGGCCTGCCAGGCACAGTTGAACTCAATACTGGCATTCAGTCCCGCTAGGGCATAAGATGTGTAAGAGAGGAAGACAGCCTTTTGGGCATCGGTCATATCCAGCTGGTTCACAGCCACATTCGCCATGGTACTGAGAGGGAAGTGAACGGGGCGATAAACAGGTGGTGCTTAGAGAATGGTACATAAACACGAAAGATGGATATACAAAAAGAGGCAAATCCTTCCAGCCCCTCATTTCAAGCTACTGGGATCTATTGTAGAGTATTCCCCCCTCACTTCGGCTGTCAAGTTTGTGAAAACGTCCTACATACCTATAGAAATCCATCGCTTCCGGAGATCTGGCCGTAACCTGATCTAAAGAAACAGAGCCCGTGGTTGGATCTATGGCTACTGGATTGTTGCGGCCTGCGCTCTCAAGGGCACCCTACGCGATGCAAGGCAGGAATGTAGAGGGAAAAGGGTTAGAAAAATAGAAAATGAATTCAGAGGAAGGACGAAGAGTACCAGCAGTAGGATATAGATTTCAACAAAGCAAGAAAAGAACAAGCACATTTTTCCTATAGCCTATACCGATCTTAAATAATATTAATGTCCTTGTTACTTCACCTGAGCGGCACCCATGGCTGCCTGCTTGGCGAGGTAGGCCGCCGCGGCCTTAGGGTCAGATGGCGTCGTATCACTCTGCCGGACAGGATAAAGTGGGACGATAATGATTATTTGTATATTATAAAGTTTTACTTTAAGACCTAATGCTGCAAATATTTGTGGTACTTCTAGTTGCTGTGAACGGAAAAATAAATCTTGTCTTGCCTTCTTAAACAGTTCCTGTCCGGATCAATAGCCACACTTTGACACTCACATTCGCGGACGCATGTGCCGCCTTGATTGCACCCTTTGCAGCGCCCCATGCCGCTTTTTTCATGAGATTTGCGGCCGAAGTTGGGATAGATTGCGACGAGACAGGCGGGCATCGGATCAGGAAGGCAGCCAGGAAAGATAACGTAGAAAAAAGGAAACGCATTGCCCGGACTAAGCAGATTTATTTGGGGGAAAAAGAATGTTAGAAAAACTCAAGATCACTTGAAAAATATTCTCAGCTAATATCTGTCACATGTATCCTACATGCTGGTAAATTAGCACCGTCGATACAATGTAGTGAATGCGGAAGAGGTTCCTTCGAATGGCGTGCGTCTTCAGCTCCTAGCTCCTATGACTCACCACTGCACGCCAGCAAGACGAAGTCATATCAATCAAATTATGAGTAAATTCAAGTAGGTAGTCGCATGATTGGCTCTTTCGCGTGAGAACCCTACAATGGAGAATGTCGTGTGGAGCGGTGACGGGGTCCGACACGCGGGGCCTGGGACCTGGCCCATATATCTTCAAGCCACGCCGCCGCCGGAAAGCAGGGGCGAGGCGAGCTCTAAAGAGCCAAAACACAACACGGGAACGCCAAAAAAACCGACAAGGTTATAGGAAAGCGACTTATGTAGTTTCAGGCTGGGACATATCATGTTGTAATGTACGTCTTGCATGAAATACGCGTCCCATGAATGGCAAGGGAAAGTGTGCACCTGCGTGTTCCCAAAGCGGTGCAACGTAGCCTCTATAGAAGCTTTTCGGGCCGGATTGACATCGACAAGTGCTTGATGCGAACAACCACAACTACAATTTCACCGTAGAGGTTCTATACCTATTATGAGTTGAGCTATAAGTCTGGCCGATCCCACTCATCTTATCTGCGTACCTTCTCGACATTTTTATTACACTAGTTTTCTAGCCCGCCCGAGTTCTGCTCCCCGCTCTGTCTGGGCTCTCCCTCCTCCAACTTTATATTATGAAAAATAGCACGAATTCACGACGCAGCAGTGCTGCTAGCACTGGAAGTACATGCAGCACTGCTAGTACCACTACAACAATCAGCGCAAGCACAACGCCAGGCACCACAAAGACGACCTTAAGGCACAGACTGGCTTCCTTCCTCCCCTCCCTTACATCGCTCAGGCGTGAGTCAACACGTCTTCTTAAATTCGAAATGACTCTTCAGATCCATAGTCTCGTACATTATCCCCAATCAGGCCGACTTTTCACGAAGGTAATGAAGTAGAAAGGACGTATCAAGGGGCGTAGGAAATTTCTGCGCCTGTGCTGAAGCGTTAGATCCCGCAGACATTTCTGAGGAATTTGAGTATTACACGTTCGACAATGGTATCTTTGACAAGAGGGAAAAAGTGCAGGGTACTAGACTGATGACGAAATTCTGTAATCATGTCCATATTCACGGAGATGTCCGTGTTGGACGCGTAAATATTTAGCTAAGTCATCCCTATTCCGTCTCAAACCATGCCCTTGTCCTCCAGTGGAAAGACGGTCAAGGCAGCTACGGCCAAACAGACGGCGTGAGTGTGAACGCCCGAAATTACAGCGTAAGTCTTGTTTGTCTTTTGTTTTTACCCATTATTAATGTTTTTGAGCTGCACCTCTCTCCCTTTTGCTCCATTTCCTTCTCCGATGAGCGTCTTTCCTTCTCCTTTCACCTTCCGCGTCTTACGTTGTCCTGTTATGATGTAAATATTGAACTATTCCATATACACAGGTACGGTGGGAGGCGCCTTTTACATTCTTGACTTGCTTCAGTGTAGACAGCGAGAGCAATATCCTCTTGCCTCGCATGCTTCACTTTTCCGTTCGGCAGGTGAATAACATAAAAGGGTTGGAGAGGGAGAGGGAAGTGGAGGAAAGCAAGGAAATAGTAGAGGAAAGAGGAGGGTTGAGGAAAAAGAGGATGGCACACAGCCCAGATGGTGGAGCTTGACATCGCCGTCTTTACCCTCGGACAAGCCATTCATATAAGCTTGCTTGACGTCAGCATCAAAATGCTCGATCCAACGCCTTGAAACTTCGAAAATAGTCGAAGCCATCCTCTTTCTTTCCACTCTTCAAATAATTTCCAGCACGTGGCTGTTAATTATTCCTCGCCTTATTTCTGCTCCCACTCCATGGTCCTCGCACGAGATGTCTCATGTGCGACTTCTGCCGAAGGTGACATATATTTCTTCCCTTCCTTTCCCTTTCTTTGCCTTCCTCCTTTCCTCTCTTCAGGTCAATCGCCGCTCGGGAGCCATCAAGCGTGTGGGTGTCCTAGATATCAACATGTCGGAATTCGTCTCTGCTGGAAGTAAAGCCGCTTTGTGTCTCTTGCAGGTCTTGAAATGGCTATTTTTCTGTCTCACGCCCCCCTGTTCCATCCTTTTACCAATTTTGTTTCCTCCTCTTTCACTGCCCTGCCTCCTTCCTCGTTCAATATTTATTCTGTATCTTTGTTTAACCCCCCTCGCTTCGAAAAGATCGCATCACCCATGGATTTGGATTGGCCACTACCAGGAGTATCTTGTCACCTTCTGCATTTGCTAGTCCTTCTCCCTCACTATCTCCCTCCCACTATATCTTTGCTTCCCAAAATTTCTAGGAGAGCCGATTCAACGCCTCCCTTCACTTCACTCTCGCCTGTCGCCAGCTCTCCGGCGACCCCCTGTACCGATGTCCCCTTGCGGCCAAACAGGTATGGAGGGGCGGTGTGAGGCAGAAAGGAACGAAGGGACAGAGAGGAAGGCGCTGAAGAGATAGACGTCTGGGCACATCGCGGGCATTGTGTGCATTTGTTCACAGATAAAGCTCCGTGAGGCCTTCCCCACGATTGTCACCTTCAGCCCCTTCATTCCCTTCGTCCCATCTCTCTGTCCCTGTCTCCTTCCTAGGTGGAGGATAACCCTCCCGAGCTACGACCGCGCTCCTCTGAGCTCTTGAGGTCCTCGTGGGGCCGCGACGGGAGCAGTCTCTCCTTCGAGAGAGAGATGTGGAGGGAGAGTGGGTCAACGCGTGCTTCCTGGGAGCTTAGAAAAGAGTAGGAAGGGATGGAAAAGGAAGGAGGGAGGGAGGGACAAAGGGAGGGGGGCAGGGGCAGGAAGAATGGAAGAGGGCGGGATGTAGTCCTACGAGGGAAGAATCTGACCAAACCTGTCACCTCTATGCTCTCTATGCCACAGGCTGCCATTTCCCCCCTTTCCCACCAGCGCAGATCCTTCTTCGCCCTACCCCCTGTCCCCTGCCGCCTCCTCCTCCCTCCCTCGGTCCACGAAGTCCGCCTCCTTGCCCGCCCCTGTGGTCTCCTTGCTTTCGGCGGAGGCCCTTGGGGAATGGCGAGACAGACGTGCCTTGACCTTCAATTACGAAAGCTACAAGAGGAGCTTGGCCAGGAGAAACATGGTGAAAGACAGCGTGGATGGCGGGAGGGCGGGCGGGGGGAACGGGAAGGAGGAGAAGATAGGGAAGGAAGAGGAAACGAATCACGTCTATTGAAGGTATGTCAGCACGCAGGGCGAGATGGGAGGGAGGTGAGAGGGGAGGAAGAAGAGGGAAGGTGGGAGGGTGGACGGGAGGGATTGGAATGCAATGAAGGGGTGGGGTGGGACGGGCGCTAGGTCAACGGGGCCTTGAGAGGAGTGAAGGGAGTGCAGGGATGAAAAAAGGTGTCGATCATGTATGACGACAAGACACTTCACAATTTTGGCCACGACATAGAGAGCTTTAATCCGTTTCTGAATTGAGCCCCAGTGAGAAACGTGTGTGCGCAGTCTAAGCCCACACACGGCAAGCTAATTAAAAACAAAAACGACTCTCTCCAGTCAGCAAGCCACACTCTTTCACACGCGTTGCTTTACAGCCACTTCATCCCCTTGAGTTTTTCACGACGTCACACATACTCCATATCCCTCCTCTTGAACCCTCTCCCATCTTCCTCCTTCTGGTCTTCCTCTTTGTGAATACAAGGCGTCATTCCCTCAACGCACCCCTCTACTTCACACTGTCTCTTTCATATCCAGCACTCTTTCATTGACCCACCTCTCGGCTCTTCCACCGCTCCCGGTCTCCCATCCCTCTTATTCACACCTAGCCCCTCCCAATCTTCCACATGGGCCGACCCCATGGACCGATTCCTCTCCAAGCCCTCCACCGCCGTGTAGTGTACACACATCTTCAAATCAAAGAAGAGCCTTTTCTTTTACTTGCGATGATAGCCGCTTCCGCCTCGTATATGCCTTCAACCTGTCCCCCAGCTACCTCCCCCTCCCCCCCCGGCTCCATGTCGCGGTGGGCACCCGCTCCCCTTCTCCGCTTCTGCGCCCCCGTTCCCGCCCACCCCAAGCATCTGCACCACCCTCCCTCCCACCGTCCCCAGAACCCCGGCCTCGCCCACCAGCTCGCCCGCCAGACTTCCCACACTCTCCCCCTCGCCCGCCCGCGTCACCACGTGGTGGCCTGGTATTGAGGAATCGGGATGAGAGAAGAAGAGACCAGGACACGGATCGCATGGGCCCGTGACTCTCGGTCACCCCCTCCCAGCCTTTCCCTTACCTCGCTCAAGGCCCCGACTGACCCTCTTCAACATTGCTCGGTAGCCTGCCAAAGTCAAGACTCCGTAGCACTTGGAGGAAAAAAGGATTCAAAGGTGAACAATCGCTGAAAGCCGTGCCTTTTTTGAAACGAAATCAAAAGGAGAGTTGAAGGGAAAGAGGGTTGAAAAGACAGGAAAGGTCCAGGTCCATCAAAAAAGCGTGAGCATACCGAGAGGATACTTCCGAGGAGACAGAAGAGACCAATGGCGATGCACACACTGACGATTACATGGCTTCGGCTCATGGTGGAGGACCAGAACAGAAGACCCGCGCTGGCGAGAAGCAGGAGAGTGGTAAGCTTTAGGAGGACGCCTGTGCCATAGAAGAGTGGGAGCGGATGAGCGAAGGAAGCAATGCGTTTGTGAGGAAGAAAATGCTGGCGAGAACTCAACAACATTCTTTTTCCGGACCGTCCCTATCACGCCATGGTAAGCACCCGTCCCTCTCAATACCCCGTTTTGTCAGTCCAATTTCTCTGCCTACCTGCCACCCGGAAACCCCATAGTGTGGCCTTTACTGGCTTGTTCGTTGTATGCAAATATCCTGCCATGGTTTGACTCATGCTAATTTGCTCCTCCTGCTCTTTTCCCTCCCCGGTGCCTGCTGCCTCTTGGATGACCGCAGGCTTCCCCAGGTCTATGACGACCATGGCAGGCTTCTGACTGGCCTCCATTGGTCGATATGTATGACCTGTTCATATATAAAGAAGAGTCCGGCCCGAAGGCTGAAATGAAAATGGGGCCAATCCAACAGGATCGAGGTCGGAGAAAGGGAGAGGAAAGTTCAAGGAGCAGGCGGCGTTCCGTCATGCCGGTGAATTTCAGCCTGAACACACTCCCTCCACACTCTCCACCGGCACCCAGGGTTGCGAACACGGTTGGCAGCAATATCCACATCAATGCATGAGGGACGGGATACCGCGGAGAAGTTCTCGAGATGCCTGTAACATAGGGTGGTAAGATGCAGGACGAGTGGGAGGGGGCCGGAGGCGGGTGGCCGCTGCCGGCTTGCACCTTCCAAGACATCTGCAGCTTGCCTCAACAGCGACAGTCATGCAAGGTAGCAAGTCCAGTGCTTGTAATCATACCCTGACGGCAATCATTCCCATTTTCTGTCACTTTACTGCATTTTACTTGCCTAGCTAGTTTCCTGACCTGCTCCCTCTCTGTCCCCCCTCTCTCTCCCCTTTCCCTCCCTCTCTTAATTAAACCTTTTTGGGACCCATTTCCCTTGCAACCCTACCGACTTCATCTGTCGCACGACACGCTAGCGATGCCGTCGTCCTTTGCGGGTATGCCTATGTTCGTCGCTGCCCCCACGTCTCCTTGCACTGCCCCCCCATGTCTCCCTCCTGGTGCTCCAGCACACCGCGGAGGCACGTAGCAACCCCGTGACTTGCACCGTGCCCATCCTACAGGCGGTAATTAAAGGAGAAACGCAGGGCCTGCGGGAGGCAGGGTATTCAAATAGAGGGGGGAAAGCCTCTTCAGGGGAGCTGTGGCGGCGTGAGAGGGAGTCGGTCTCCCCTGAGAGTGGTGGAGGGCTGTGTGTGGTCGAGTGCTCCAGCAAGGGCGTGGACGGATTGAAAGACAGGCGGATAGTGCGGGCATTGCGGGACAAGGGAAGCCTGGTGCTCTACCCGGCCGAGGAAGCCAAGGACGTGCGCGTGTTTTTGCGGGAGAGGGGGTTACCTGAAGGGGGGGACCGGGAGGGACGCGAGGGAGGAGAAGGAGAGGCGGAGGGTGGGAACCTGGGGGGACAAGAGCCGTTGACTCTGGTTGTGCTCGATGGGACGTGGGAATCCGTCCGACGCATGTACGCGCGCAGCAAGCTCCTGCAGGCGCTGCCGAAGGTGCGCCTGCCCCTCCCTCCTTCCTTCTCCCCCTCCCTCCCTCCCTCCTTCCCTCCCTCCCTCCCATCTTTCACCCAGCCTGGACCCCAGGCCTTGGAACATGTCAGGGGTGAAGAGGTTTCTAGGGAGGAGCTGGCGTGGGCTGGCATGCCCCCCGTCTTCACGGTCCGCAAAGGGCCTGCCGATCTGGTCAGGAAGGGAGCGAGGAGCACCGCAGAGGCCGTTGCGCTCGCCCTCCACTGGCTAGGGGGAGAGGTTGTGGCACAGGTAGAATGGGAAGGAGGGAAGGGGAGGGCGACAGAAGCCATGTTGGGTCGGTGGAGGGGTTGGACTTGCTGGCTTCTTGTGCGAGCGTCACCGGCCCAGCCTCGCGGGAAGGGAGCATGACCCGTCTCCATCCCCCTCGGCCCCGCCTCCCCCACAGGCAGTCCTTCGTGGCGTGCAAGCCGCCAACGCCATGCAGCTCTCCTTGATGGACCCGGCCACGGTGCGCCACCGGCGTGAGCGGGAGGGGTACGTCGAGAACCTCTACACCCAAGGTCTCCCTGCCTTTCCCTCCCGTCCTCCCTCCCGCCCTCTTTCCCACCCTCCCTCGGGCCCGTTCGCCCTGCACAGCTAGGGACATGACGTGCTCGTGCAGCGCTTGTCTCGGATGGGCAGGGAGAAGAGAGATTCTGCAGGCTTGGGTCGGACGACCTCTCTCTGGCCCTTGTCGCCTGTAGGCGGAAGGTCAAATATAGCACGTCTTGGGCGTGCTGTCGCGCCTAGATTCAAAAGAAGTGGAAGGAATGTAAGGATCGTCCTGAATCCAGCTCCGTTGCTGTCGCGTCTCGATAAATCGTGCAATTGCTTCTTTTGGTCTTGACGCGTTTCCCCCGTCAAGAATGCGTACGCTCGACCACACCGGAGGGCGATACATTCCTCCCTTTTAAAGCTGTCGGTCTTCAATCCCCGTCCCAACCCTGGCTGCCCACGCGGAATCGTTCCCACACGCCTTGACGTCTCCCCAAGCATTTATAAAAACTTCGTGCGTCAAATAATCTGTCACCGAAAAATGCCGAGCCGTGGACCCCACCCTATGCCAAGAGGCGCATTGTCCGAAGCCAGTCCTGCTCCCTAAAGATTCGGGCCTGCCCCTGATTCGAGCGTCTAAAGCCGCTCCCTTTCCACGACCCTCGCTTGCTTTCATCCAGACACCAGCGTCCCACCGCCTGCGGTGACACCAGATCTGGCCACACCGTCCTCGACGGGATCGGGCCTGCCCCCCCCTCAGGCGTCGAAGAGCTCCGCCAGATCTTTCAGACCGTCCAGGTCATCACACACCTCCTGATAGGACACACCGCCCACTGGGTCGAGCGCGTGGGCGGTGGGCGACGGATTCCCTCCTCCCGGTCCACAAGTACGCCCCAAGGAGGGAAGGCTACAAGCCTGGTTTCCCTGTATGCTGTTTGAACTACTGTACGAGCTGTGCGAAGGTTTTGGGCGCTGCTCCTGCTGCCAACTGCTCGACCAGGGCAAGGCCGGGGTGTAAGGCTGCCATTCTGAGCCGCCTGCTCCCTGGTAGCCACGTTCCGCGCCTGAATCCGCCTCTGTCTCGTGTAAGCAAGGAGAAAGACACCGTGAGTACAGATCGTCCGCCCTCTCCCTTTCCCTTCCTCAACCTCCCTCCAGACCTCCCCCTTTCCTCCCTAACCTGAGTAGCAGGACTCCACCATGCCGGGGTCCCCTACACCGAAGCTGGCATGGGCGGCTGGAGGAATGGGGAGGGAGGGAAAGTGGACCGACGTCGGTCACGAAAGAGGAAGGGCAAGCCGTCGAGAGGGAGCAAGCCGAGAGGGAGCAACGTGAGAGGCTCTTACACAAACATCACCTTTACCGACGAGGTGCTCTTGTATCTCGATGCCCTACCGGCCCCCTTGCCCTCCCTCCCTGCCTCCCACCCTCCTTCTCTCCCTCCCTCACCGTCCATGGTCATCGCATTCGGCTCTAGGTGAAAGGATTCATCCGTCGACATCCACATGGACGTCATCTCCGCCCCGCCTGCCTCCCTGCTCCCTCCCGGCGCCCCTTGGCGTGGCGGCGGCTGTGGAGAGAGGAGCCTGGGAATTTTCGAGGGCGGGGGCGAGAGCATGGACAAGGGAACGCTGGCGGGCGCGGGGGGAGCCAAGAAGAGAGCAGTGTTTTTACGCGTGCGGGCTGGATGGTGCGATGGGTAGTCTCCTTCGGGGGCGGGGCTGTCTAAGAGAGAAGCCGTGGTGGGGAAGGAGGAAGGGAGGGCAATAGGCGGGGTCAAAGGGAGGGGCGTGCGGGGGGGGGCGGATCCCTTCTCCAGCTCCTGCGTGGCTTCGGCCTCCTGCGGGTTCCAAGCCGGGAAGGGAGGGGGACAAGGTGGGAAGGGGGAGGGGGACAAGGTGGGAAGGGGGAGGGGATGGTTTCCAAAGGAGGGTTGCGTGAGCCGCGGCGGCACGGATGCCGGATGGATCAGCTGCCGACTGCCTTCTCTCCGCTCGCGCCTTCCATGGCCTTGCTCTCTTTTTTTTGCCTCCCCCTCCTACCTGTAGCAGGACCTCGATGACTCCCACCTCGGCAGTCACGGCGGCGCGACGAGCCAGGAGGGCGCGAGGAGTGGCGCCGTTGACGTTTTTACGACAGGGGGACGCCCCTGAAGGCGAGGTCGAGAGAGAGGGGAGGAGGGGGTGGGGAGGCATCGATGAGAAAGGTGTCAAGGGGGCTTCGGGCACTCCCGGTGTCTGGGACACTGTAGACGACACTGGACGGCCGGGGGGAGGGAGGGGGGAAGGGAGGGCGGGAGGGAGAAGGGGAGGGGCAGAGACTCACCGAGCGCCAGCAGCATCTTGACGGCCTCGGACTGGAGGTAGCTGACGGCGTAGTGCAGTGGCTGATGGAGGAGATAGAGGGAAGGGGTGAGACGCCCTCCCGAACGACAGACCGCCGCCCGCGCCTTTGACCCCCGCCACTCTCCCCCCCGCATGCCCTCCTTCCCTCCCTCCCTCCCTCCCTTCTCACCGTCATCCCCGCAGCATCCACGTGCTCAAGGTTGGCGCCGTGCCGGAGCAGGAATCTGGCAACCTCCATGCGTCCGTACTGGATCGCCCATTGGAGGCAGGTCCGGTTGGCGACGTCTGTCTCCTCCACGGGGGCGCCGAGGTAGAGGAGAAGCTGAGACCGAGGGGAGGACAGAAGATGGGGAAGGAGAGACATATGTGAGGCAATGACCACGTTCCACCCCACACCCCAGTTTCGTCCCCCTACCTGGACGGCCTGAAGTTGACCCCATCGCGCGGCGCACATGAGGGGCGTGCGCTGTGGTGGCGTGAGAGAAAGAAGACCGCGCATGAGCTCGGCAAGCACGGCACAACTCTTCCCTTTCCTCACTCCCCACCCTCGGCCTATTGATGTATCACAATGTCCGCCCGTCCCTCAGTGACCCGCTACCCGCCACAAAGCTCACTTACTCCCATGTGTCCTTTGAGGTTGACTACTTTCGAATCTAGTATCGCGGCCGCCTTTATTTCCTCCAGATCGCCACGCTCCGCAGCTGAGTGTATGGCCGAATGCCGCTTTTCCTTTCCCAGAAGGCGCTGCGACATTGTAGGAGAGGGCGGGGGGCGCCCAGGAGGGTCTGCCATACCTCGTGAGGCGAAGCCGTCCTAATGTTGGATGTGGGAACGTAAGAACATAGGCGTCTTGTCTTAATTTCCTTTCAGGTAGCAATCATACTGCTTCTTCATGCATTCTCTGTCTCTAATTTTTGTTTCGGGCGTTCTTGAATTTTGTGATACACGCATTAAGAATTGCTGAGATGCTTGAAGAAGAAAGGACGCTTCCTCGTGTTACCTTCTATCCAAGTGACCCTTGGTACAAAACAAAACACATACACTCGCCACCCTTCAATCACGACAAGTATCTAAGGGGACAAGCATCCCCATCGGGGCCACAAGGCTCCCTTGGTTGACATGAGGCTCCCTGACACTCGACTTTTTCTCACAGTGCTGCTTCTGAACAGCTCACTTTTAAAGCTGGACGACGAATCAAAATCCGTACTCCCATCCTCCACGTAAAAATTGCCTGTACCAAGAAGAAGTGAAAGTATTTCTACCAATTGCGTGGCCAGACGCCGGGCAATCCGCGGTCGGCTGTATGCCCGTACAGGCATAAGAGTATACTTCAAGATGCCGTCGAAAACTTTGATTGCAGGCTATAAAGGGAAATCACGCGAGGTCGCACAATGCTGTACTGTAACGCAGCGTACAAATCCCCCGTGGGACGACTTTATGCACGTGCACTGGACATCAAGACGTATTGAACGGGGGAAGTAAGCGTGGGCCGGGGCCTGCATTAGCTCACGTACCACTTTTCGGGTACCACAGAACGCGTCGTGCGGGCTGAGATGCCGACTCGTAGAATCGACGCAAGAAAACAACTTTTTTTCGGGGGGGGGGGGCAGTGTGTCAATGGTTATGAATTGTTATTTTGTTTGAGGGGTTTTAGAGCCTTCAAATATGACCATGTAGACGGAAATGTTAAGACTGTTCGAATAACACCTTCGTTCCAGCAAGAAAACCGAACGCCGAGAGAAATAAACACCAAAAAAGAGCCGCCGCGAAAGCGTTGAACAGAAAAACGGGGTGACATTTCACTAAATTATGAGGTTTTCTTTCAAATGGTTCTTCTTGCTGAAAGAGTGTGACATTTGGTCGATTAAATGTGCCTTTTAAAGTTCCTGATGAAGCATTTCGAGAGATTTTTCTTTCTCCGGTGAACCTCTAGAAATATTTTTTAACACGTTACGCCTGCATATATTATTCACCGGCCAAGATGCGCCGTTGTCCTATGATACATGCCCCGTTCGTCCATTAATGTGACTCATTGCACCAATTTAATATCCACCTCTCCATGAAAGCCCGAGTTCCAGGTGAGTGCAGGTTGGAAAATAGAAGGGATCCTCGTCCCACCGACCAGACCTTGTGCATCAACTCATCTCTCCCCCCCAAATTCGTTGCTTCACTGCCATCCTGCCCTCCATCGAAGGTGCGCCGGACGTCTTGGCCTTCTTGCAAGAGGACCCCGTCTCCTTTATCTCCTTGATTGGGCTGCATTGGAGCCCCTAGCACACACTCAATGGATCGCAGTGCCTCCTGAGTGACGTCAATCAGCACGCCTCTCCTGCCTCGCAATTCTCGCCCCCGCGCGCTGCTGTCCTCCTCCTGCGTGAGGAGCAAGAGTCCGAAGCCCATCGCCTGTCGACGTGCCGGGGACGGGGGGGTACTGCCAGAGCCGCGAGACACGGGATGGGGAGTGAGGACTGCGAATCAAGTACCGAACAATTGTGACAAGTGTCCCTTTCGCATGCTTGGTTGCTTACCGTGCTAGCGCCGCCTGCAAGGGGGGCAGCCAGGCGCGAAGCCCTTCCTCCATCCCGCCCTCCCCCCCTTCTTCGTTTACTGCCAGCAGCTGTGCGACGGCTTCGTCCTCCCCAAGAAGATGCAAGAAGAAAATGGGGGCCGGGTGCATCTCCTTCCAGGATTGGACGTTGGAGAGGAGGGACGCGGGGAGGGACGCCTGGGTGGGGAAAGAAGGAGAATATGGCCGGGAATGAGGGGCAGTGACTGCGCCCAAGCGAGGGGGAGCGCGGAGGCATATATGGGGGGGAAGACGCTTTAGTGGAGGAGGAAAGGAACTAAAGAGTACCCGATGGGATGATAAGGACGAGGCGGGGCTCTCCCGGAGGAAAGGAGCCTCTCCGTGTGAGGCGGCAGACGGCAGGATGCCGAGGAGGACGGGGGGAGGGAGAGGGAGGGAGAGAGAGGGAGGGGGGGGAGGTAGACAGAGCTGGGTGGGGATGGCCAGGGCGTGTGCCAAGGGCGGGCGAGTGCTGTGCGCGGAGGGGAGGCAGGGACGACGTGGGTTGTGGGGGGAATGGAGAGGGAAAGAGCCTGCACCGAGGAAAGCAATGCGCCACACACCCCACGATTCCTCCTCGTCTCCCTCCCTTGTCCCGGCCCCGCATTCTTCCTTGTCTATGGCCCTGCCTTGCCACCTTTATCCCCCACTCCTCCTCCCCTCCCCCCTCCCCCCCCCTTCCAACCTGCACGTGGAGTAGTCTACTCGCTTCCCCCGCCTGCCCGGACCCGCCTGGAGGTAGCATGCCGTGACGGAGGTCGGGGGGGAGGACGGGAAGGAGGGAGGGACTGGCAACGGGAGGGGCGCGGGCGGCTGCGCCTCCTCTTCCACCCGGAGGGCCAGGTCGGTGCGGACGTCGTAGGCGAGGGCGACGGCTGGGTCCACAACCACTTTCCCGAAGCCGCTCGCCCAGAAATCGTCGCAGAGGAGGGAGCACTCCGACTGGATGGGGAGGGCGGGTCGGGCCGACCGGAAGCGGAGGCCCCTGAAGGAGGGAGGGAGGGAGGGAGGGGGGAAGGGAGGGAGGGGGGGGGAAATTGTGAGCAGTGATGAACAAGGCAGTGAGGGGCAACTCGAGGGTCTCGATCCCTTCTTCCCTCCCACGCACCGATAGAATGGCTCGGCCGCCAGCACCGCCAAGCCATTCCAACAGCAATAGACCGGGAACGGCCCTCCGTCCCTCCCTTTCCCTCCGCCTCCCCCTCCCCTGGTCCCTGTCGCGCCGGGAGGATGAAGGACGAAGGGCGGGTCCTCCTGGAAGCGCTCCCCCGCGACGTCACGCGCCACCCATATATCGTAGAAGCGGGGGCCGACATACAGAGACCTAGGTCGGAGGGGGCGAGTGAAAGGGAAGAGAGGGAGAAGCTAAAGGGGAGCTTGTGCAGTCGTTAGAGCCAGAGAAGGATTTCGAACATGCGTTCCTGCCCCGGGGTCATGCTCTGAGGCCCTCTCACCTCCCCCCCTGCCCCCCCTTTCCCCTCCGCTCCCCCTCGATTGGTTCTCCTTCTCCGCACCTGAGACTCCTTAGGACGGAGTCTCGGAGGGAGGGCTTCTTGAAGTCGAGCCCACACGCCCAGTGGGCCCCGCCAGACTCTAGTGCAGGCATCCGAGAGGGGGGAGGTAGGGAAGAAGGAAGAAAAGGACAGAAAGGGGGCGTGGAGGGGAAAATAACGAGAACGGGCAGGACGCAGGTATTGGAGGTGAATAATGTGTTGAATGAAAGGGAAGGAGAGGTCCTGCACAGGAAGTAGAGACAGGAAGGGAGCGAGCGAGGGAGGGAGGGAGGGAGGGAGGGAGGGAGGGAACGAAAGGTAGTCGCTGGGAGAAAGAGCAAACAGATACAAAGGAATCAAGATTGAATGGAAAGAAAGAAAAATATGCCAATAAAGCACGAGTAGGAAGAAGAAGTGCAAGGAGAGGGAAAGAGAAAAAGAGGAGGACAGCCAGAAGAGAGGGAAGGAGGGAGGACTTAGGTGGTACCTTGGAAGGTGAGTGAGAGGAGGCGCAGGACCTGCCAGGGACAGAAGAAAACATCGTTGATGAAGACAATTTTGTGAAAGGGAGGCCGGCCTTGCTGTGCACTGCGGTGGAGTGGAAAGGGGAATGACGGGCAGCGGGAGGGAGGGAGGGAGGGAGGGAGGGAGGGAGGGAGGGAGGGAAGAAAGGGAAAAGGGTCAGCCTTTCTAATGACAACGAAACCTCTCGTTGGAGGAGAAGAAGGGGAAAAAAGGAATTGGACTCACGGAGAGAAAAGCGGATCCAGGGCCTTGTTTCGCATCCGGGCAAGGAAAGTGATCCGGTCGTCACCCCGCGTCCAGGGTTCCTTCCCGCCCGTGACCACGGTGTGAGGAATGCCCCGGGCCTGGGAGGAAGGGAGGGAGCGGTGGAGGGTAAAATGTTGAGTCCTCATCATTCCGAGGTCCTGCCCGGCCCGAGCTGGTCTACACAGTATCATTTTCCTCCCGCATGCCTTCCTTCCCTCCCTCTCCCGCCTTCTCGCCTGGAGCGCCTTGTCCAAGGCCTCAAGCGCCTCGGCGGTGCCGTCCCGGGAGTTGCTCTCATAGATGGAGACGTAGACGTCTGAGGTGTTGGAAAACCATGCCACCATCTGGAATGGGAAGTTGGAGGGACTTAGAAATGAGGGACATTCTAATACTAGCCTAACCCTAAGCCTAACCCTACCCTAGCCCTAGCCCTAACCCTAACCCTAAAATCGACCCTAATACCGACCCTAACCCTGACCCTACATTTGACCCTAACCCTAATTTCCACGTTCGTCCCCTCGTTGTCTCAGCCTCCTTAATACCAAAGAGTAAAGACGACAGCGCGTAAGCGATCTCTGAGTATGGTAATTCGCCACCGGTCGAGACCTTCCCCTCCTTCCCCCCTTCACTTCTTCTCCTTTCTTCCTCTCCCTCCCTTCCCCTCCTGCCCATCCTTTCACCGACCTCCAGAAGTTTGGCATGCAGGTGAGGCATAAGAGGGGCGTTGTCCTTCAAATTTAAGGCGAAAACAACCCGTGGGAGCGAGGCTGGGGGAATGGTAGAGGCTTGGGAGGAAGGCGGCCGGCACTGACGAGGGGAAGAGGAACGGAAGTTAGCATGGAGCCGAGGAGTGGTGCGAGAGAGATAAAGAGCGGGGAGGGTAAGGAGGGTAAAAGGAGGAAGAGCGGGCGCAGCAAAGAGATGGACTGTTAGGGGTAACCCTACCCTACTCCTAACCCTAATAGGTGAAAGCCCTGGGAGTGGCGCGGCGAGACTGGGCGCGAGGGGAAGAAAGGGGACTGTCGTGGAGAAAGGGAGGAGAACGGCTCCGACCACAACCACAACAATCGACGGATGTCTCAATCGCTCTATCACTCCTTGTTTCCCTTCCACCCTCCCGCCCTCCTCCCTACCTCTGCAATGTAGGCCGGCGGTTCCCACCACCCGCTAGCAAGCAGGGCCCGCCCCAGCAAGGAGGATAGGGAAGGTCCGTCCGAGATCCAGTGCAAGGATGAGAAAAATGAAAGGATGAGTAGGAAAACGAGCGAGCAGAGCCGACGGAGGAAGGGACGGCGACGTGCGTGGAGGAGGACTGGCCCTGTGGAAGAAAGAGGACATGGACCGGCGTCAGCCAGGCGTTACTGTTTGCGAAGCGTGTGGGCCTTCCACCCTGACTTGTTTCCTCTCACCTCGTGAAACCTGCACAAAGGAGAAGCGGGAAGAGGCGGGGGATAGAGAGGAACGCCGGAGAGGGTGGAGGGAGGTGTCGAGCCGCGGGCATGGGGAGGGGTTGAGGGCCCGGCGCGGTCTAGCGCCCCCTCCTCCTGCCCCACCTCCTGCCACCCCGGATGCCCCCTCCGCCCCCGCTCCTCCTCTAGCTTGAGCAGGAGAAACCGCTAGGAGGAGAGCATTGTCGTCCGCCTCCCCTTCCTCGTTGGCCGCCCGCATCGGGTTCGAACCAGCAGGCTCCCAGGCGCAGGGCCCGCACGAGGTGACCTCGGCAACCCAGAAGATGTGGTGCGAAACCAGAATATCGAGGTCCTGGCTCGTCCTTTGACTTTGATTATAATCCCCTTCACCGTTTCAGCATTCTGTCACCTTTCTGGTCACGAGGTAGCAACATGCACGTCATTCCTTTCCCCTTGGCTATCCCCTTGACGCATGGCCTTCCAATGCTGACACGCCATCGTGCCCGCTGCTTCGCTCGACATCTGTCCATGACGGTACACAGTGTTGGTTTTTCGATGCAGGCTTGTACGCACCATCGGCTCATACTGTAACCAGCATGCTTGCCGTCATGGCATTAAGCAGGGGAGGTCGACGCATCGCTAACGCGCCTGGGCGAGGAAATGGGAGTTTATACCCCACGTTTTCCAACAATGATCGATACATTCAGGCATTCAGGGCCATTAAAGCTCTCGAATAACGTTCTAGATCTATTACGGGTCACCAGGCGTTCCTGTATCGCTCGAAACCACAAAAATGGGAGCAACAGAGCTGACGGAGGAGCGACCCGGGAAGGAGGCCGAGGGCCCGCCGGACGACTGCACTTTTAACGTCGATCAGGACGCCGCCGTCGCCGCAAAAACCAGTAGGTGCGTGTACATCAACGCTATGCCCTCAAATCAAGGTCACGATTCCTTGGATTTCTTTCCTGTTCTGCTCTAAACCCATCTCTTCTCCCTCTCCCCTTTCAACCTCCCTCTCTCTTCTCAGAGCTTCCGCTGCTTTTCATGAAGCCGCCAAGGCCGGCGACAATGCGGCCCTATCTACCCTCCTTCTCGCTTTCAATTCTTCCACCGATGCTCGTTCTTCCCTCTTGATCGACGCTCGCGATCCCAGGACAGGGCACACGGCCTTGCACGTGGCTTGCAAGGCTGGCGCTCCTCTGACTGTCAAATGGTTGCTGGAAAATGGCGCTTCCGTCCTCATCACAGACAAGTACGTACAAGGGAAGCTGTGGATTGACTGAAGAGATTTTCCCCTTCTCGCTTTGTTTCCCTTTCTCATAAGGCCCCTCTCTTTCTACCTCCCACCAGGGGAGGTTACACCCCCCTCGACTTGGCGCGGGTCAAGCCATCGGACGAGAGCATCCGAGATTGCGCCTGCCGCATACAGGAGTACATTCAAGCGCACCCCCCACCCATCAAAAAGGTGGGTCCTAGCCAGGGGTCCTGAGGGCACAAGGCCCTCCGCTCTACGGGACTTTTACCGCCCGCTTCACCGTTTCCATCCCGCACCCTCGTATTTCCTCCCCTGATTCCTCCCATGGATCCCTTCGATTGCTCGCTTTGCTCTTCTGTGTTCAATTTCCTTTCCTGTCTCCCCACTGCCCGGCCCTCCCCCTCGTCCCCTCCCCGTCCCAGGTCGGGCCCCTCCTCAGCTCCTTTTTTGAGCCCCCCCCGGAGAGAGCCTGGCTGGATTGGGCCTGCCTGCACTATGGGCCCTCCCTGCTCGACCTGAAGGTGCGTGGATTGCTCGATCCTTCTCTTCCTCCCGGTCCCCCGCCCTCCTGTCTTCCTCGCCCCTCATTTGTGCGCCGGTTCTGCGCCTGCTCCCCCCCTGGTTCCTGACCGTGGAGGAGACTCACCCCCTCGCTCCTGCCCTCCCGCCCTCCCCTCCCTGCAGGGCAGAGATCAGCGCTCTCCCTTGCACTTGGCGGTATCGCACAAGGACGTCGCTCTCCTTGAGGAGCTGCTGGAAATGGGTGGGTGGGAAGGCAGGGGCGGAGGGAGGGCGGGGAAGAGGCAGGGGGGGAGGAATGTCAGAGGGGAGAGCCACCCCCGTGAGGAAAGAGGACCAAGGAAGGGGTTGGGAGGAGGGATGGAAGGCCTCAGCCGGTGAGCCCGAGTCAATGCCTCGGCCAGCCTCTCGTGCGGCTCCTCACGCCCCCGCCCTCCTCCCCGCCCTCCCCCCCGCCCTCTCCCCGCCCTCACAGGCGCCGACCCGTTCGCCAAGGACACGGAGGGGCTCTCCCCCTTAGACCTGGCCATGAGGAGCGGCCATCGCGAGAGCATCCGAGTCCTCTCCCGCGCCATGCAGACGCAATTGGTGCCTGACCTTGCCCCCTCCCTCCCTCCCCCCCTCCTTCCCTCCCTCATGTCACCCCTCCTCCCTCCCTCCCTGACCCCGTCTCCACGGTCCCTCAGGTGGCTTTCCTGGGCCTCACGCTCCTCTTCCTCCTATATCGCCATGGAGGGGATCCTCAGCAGGTTCGTCCTCATCCAGCCCTCTCTTCTTCCCGATGGACACAGCCCTCCCTCCCGTCTTCCCTCCCATTCACCTGCTCTCGCCCCTCCTCTCCCTCCCCTTTCTCCTCCTTCCCTCCAGGCCTGGACTATCCTAGCCACGCTTTGGCCGCTGGGCAAGACTTGGCAGCTTTTGTGGACCGGGAGCGGACTAAGCGCGGCCAGAAGGGGGGCGATGGGGGAGTGGTAGGGAGGGGGAAGGGAGTGAGGGAGGAAGTGGGACGAGTGGCGAGAGCATGTACAGCATCGTCGGGGGAAGATCCTCGTGGAAAGCTCTCTAACCCACCGACATTCCTTTTTCTTCCTGCCTCGCCCCCTCCCTCTCTTCCTTTCTGCCTCGCACCCTCCCTCTCTTCCTTCCTGCCTCGCTCCCTCCCTCTCTTCCTTCCTGCCTCGCTCCCTCCCTCTCTTCCTTTCTGCCTCGCCCCCTCCCTCTCTTCCTTCCTGCCTCGCTCCCTCCCTCTCTTCCTTCCTGCCTCGCTCCCTCCCTCTCTTCCTTCCTGCCTCGCCCCCTCCCTCTCTTCCTTCCTGCCTCGCCCCCTCCCTCTCTTCCTTCCTGCCTCGCCCCCTCCCTCTCTTCCTTCCTGCCTCGCCCCCTCCCTTTCTCCAAGGCTCTCGTACTGGGCCCTCATCGTGCCCGTCTTCATGCTCGAGGGGACTCTCCCCGCTGGTTTGCTCGGCCGCAGGTGCGCATGGCTCTCACTCGAGGCCGGGACGGGAATTTTAAGACGGGCTACAGGGAGACAGGGAGGGGGGGAGGAGCGAGAGGGTGCGATGTAAAAGAGGGGGAGCAGTACGGTCCTTCATTCCCGCTTCGCTTCCCCCTTTTACTTCTTTCCCCCCCCGCGGCTCCACCGCAGGACCCCGCTCGAACGTGCCCTCAGGGACTTGTACATGATCATCAAGATAGTAGGCACGCTGTACTTGGTCTACCCGGGCTCGAGGGGCGCACGGAGGCTGTATGGATGGCTGGGGAGGCGGCAGAGAGGAAGCAGGAGCCAGAGCGAGCGGGGGGGGGGGCCATAAAGGCAAAGGGGGAATGAGCGCAGGGCCTGCGGGCACAGGAAAAGAATTCGACGAGGGTAAAAGGAGCATGCACAACCGATCGTGGAGCTTTTAGCCTTTCTTCTCCGTTCACGCCATGCGCATGCCTTGCCCGACTGTCATGCACGCCCCTCCCTCCTTCCCTCCCTCTGCCCTCCCTTCCTCCAGAGCCGCCTCCCCTCCCAGGGCTCCTCGCCCACGGCCCGCTCTCACCCGCTAACCCCCACGCCCCCTTCTCAGGCTCCCTGCCCCTGCACCGACCCCATCCCCCTGGCCAGCGCCTGGAGACGGACCTTCAGCTGCCGCACCTCTCGCGCGAGGGCAGAGTCCTCCCACCGCCACCCCGGCCGTGGCCTCAACCGCGGGGAAGGCTCCTGGGGAGAGGGAGAGGGAGGGGGCGTGGCCGCAGTCGCCCCGCGACCCTCCTCGGCCCACATGGCCAGCGCCAGGAAGAGCAGGACCGACGCGTGCCGTTCGTCGACGGACACCGCGGGGGAGCAGTTGCCGCCCTTCCTCTCTCCCCCTCCCCCTCTTTTTCCCTCGCATTTTTCGCCCTGATTCTGCTGCCACGCCCCCCGCGCTGGCACCATTGAAAATGCAGGGTGTTTCTCAATGGCATCCACCAGAGCCTCAAGAAAAGCGTCTCGGTTGTGCCCCCCCCCTTCCCGACCACTCCCTTCCGCGCCGCTCGTCGTGCTCTTTCTCGCACCCATCCCCTCGTCGTCCCCGCTCTGATCCGTGTCATCTAGGCTTGCGGCCGAGTCCGCGGGGGCAGATAGGCGGCTCGAACACTTAAGGTAAGGGTAAGGGACCACCAGGGACGCCACTCTTTCCGGCAGCGTTTCCAGAAATCGCCGAAAACTGTCTTCGGTAAGGCCAAAATGCGGAGCTCGCCCGCCCTCCCCTCCCCGCCCGCCCCCACGCATGCTTGTCTGCGCCTCCTCCCAGTGCTGCGCCAACAACCAGTCTCGGAGACACCCCCAGTCCCCGAACCTGTCCGGATCCAACGTGAAGAGCCAGGCGGCCGAGCCGGGGTGGCGGCCCAGGAGGAGGTAGCCCCGCGCCGTGCCCGTGCTCGGGTCCGGGGGCTGGAGCGCGGCGTGGAGGAGGGGCAAGGGCACCCAGTGCGGGGGGTACTTGAAGCGAGCCACGTCCAAAATGAGCACCAGGTCGCGACCGGCGTGGTAGCCTCCCACGGGGGAGAAGTGCCCGTCCCCTGTTTGCCCCAGCGCCGCGCGGGAGTAGGCGCAGAGCATGAACTCCCCCCCGAAGCCCCCCCCCCCGTCGCTGTGCCCTTTGGCTACTTCCTTCCCGCCTACTACCAGCTCCCCCCGCTTGGCTGTAGCACCGCTCGTCCCGGGCAGGGAGAAGGACGGGGGGGCGGGGGAGGCCGACGTGACTCGGCGGACATCCTCGCGGAATGCCTGCAGCGAGACCCTGTCTCCGTACTGGAGCCGGGATGTGGCTCCATTGCACTGGGCTAGACAGTGTGCGTTGGCCAGAGTAATGCCCTCCGCGCGCACCACGTCCAGGGGGGCGCAGCAGTCCAGGAGCGACTCGTCGAACCACCGCCACGGACCCTTCCACGTCCTCCCTGGATCGATCTGAAGCGCGTTGAGGACCATGGTCAAAGAACCCAGGCCGCAGAATGCGGGGTCGGATTGCGTGTGGAAATGCTCGATCAACGGCAGGAAACATTCCATGCCCCCCGCGCCGAGTGCCTCGTTGAAGAGAGCGCGGCCTTCACGACCGGACAAGGCGACACAAGAGTCAGCGGGTAAAGGACGGCGGTGGAATGTTCTCGAAAGTCGAGTTGGAGAGGAGCCGTGTGGGTGGGCGGAGGGGAGGGGAGAGTCGGCGTGCGGTTTTGACAGAGACCCAGTGGACCGGGATGGACGGCAGCACGTTGAGTCCGACGACGAACAAGACATAGGCAATTCCTAACGACAGTTGGATGTGGAGGAAAATGACCTCTTTCTTTGGGATTACCGAGGTAAACTTCCCGAAAAAGGTGGAGAGTTGGCAACCCTGACGGCTTACGGGTGTGTTTCCATCATACGAATGAATATACTCAGGCCGCCTCTTGACCTTATGCGTGTGCTATTGCATGCCATGTCCTGTCATCTTCCACGAGGGGAAGGCATCCATAAAATGATCAAATTGGTGCATTTATATTGAATGTTCACTGTATTCGTCCGGCGTGGTGCACGACTCCTGAATGACATTGAGGTGAGGCAACAGACGTAATGAGTTTTACTTCTCCTTGTACTATAGGGCAGAGACAGGAAGTGGTCCACTTGAAGACATTTTATGGAGTAATGCGAATGCCACTTATATCCCTTCCATTTGATTTCCATGGCACCTCAAGAAGGGGGAAAAAAGCAGGGCTTAAGCATCCTTCACATCTTTTCAACTGATTTTATCTTGATCTTTCAAGGTGCGTCGACCACAGTTATTTTCCCTAGTAGCGCGTATAAGCGCCTTTGATGATGCTTGCAGGTGTGCGGACAGTACAAATGTTGTTTATTTGAGATTTGATGATAATTGAATGGCTTTTAGAATTATGCCGCATTTGAACACTGTACGCTGGAGTTACCGGGGAAGAAAATGTTTTTAAATCGGGCGTGAAGAGAGTGAATAATGATGTTTCTTGATGCAGATAATGGAGCACTTCGGGTAGAAGCTTGGCCGAGCCGAGCCGAGTACCACCCCTGTGAGATGACCGCGGGGGCAGGGCCGTCACCGCTGCTTATATTCGGTCATTCCTGAGGGATGGCGAATGATTTGATGATCTGTCATGATTCATGCACAAGACTGCGTCCACCCGACAGGTGCAGGCCTGTCCAAACTAAGTGGGTTCGAAAAAGGGACCATGGCAAGGGGAGGGGACTACGGGTGCCCCTCGCGGGCTTTGGGGCGAAGCCCCAGGCCAGAACGCATTTTGGAGTGTCAAAAGCGCAATTGCCGATTACAAATCGAAAGCGCACATATTTTTTCATGTCATCCCTACTAGCTCAATCGTCGTTCATGAATGAAATCTCATCAATAATTGATAACCCTCATAAATGCGCCCTAGTAGGTTTAACAGCCCTGCCGGGGGGTATAGACTTTCTCTCGGGGAAGAAGGTGTTGCCATAGTTTTACTTCCAGGGCTAGTTTCTGCACCTTTCGTCTCCCTGTGGGTACCGTCAGTCTACGAGGTGCTTTACATTATAGCATTGGGAGTTGTGGCTCGAGAGGGTAGGACTCCTGCCATACGGTCTGCGTGACCTGGTCTCTTCGTCGGTGCGTACGCGCGCCCTGGGAAAGAAAAATTGTAACGAAAGAGACTTCTGCATAGTTGTTATCCGTCGATCTCTGAACCCTAACATGACTTCACTCGGGGTGCACACAACTTCCCCAAGGGTTCCCCTCGTCTTCGGATAGCCAGCTGCTGCCAGTGACTTGCTCTGAGGGGGCTACCCGACCGTTTTTAAAGGAAGGTAAAAACCGTCGAGCTTTACGATGGTGAGGGAAACGACCTCTGTGAAGCAATCTCAAATACAGTGGTGAACTCACATTATGAGCTTGGAGACACAAAAAAAAGAGCTTTGCAGAATGTCCCTCCGTGCATGTTTCCTTCCCAGTGTGCGCGTGTAGCAAACAGATCCAGGTCACACAGTCCGATTGGCCTGAGTCCCACACTCTTGTGCCATCCGTCCCTTAATTATGAGTAAAGGTCCCTACAAGTAGACGGTATCCACAGGGAGAAGAAAGGCCCAGAGAAATACCAAATAGGTAAAACTATGACAACACCTTCTTCCCGGAGGGAAAGTCTATACCCCCCTGGGTGCATCGCGCCGGGTCGTACATCGGCTCGGCTCGGCCTGGCACATACCGAAGTGCGGTATTCTGTCTACATATCGAGAAACATCCATCACTCACTCATAGCCCGGCACGACATTTTAAAAAATCCCTCTACCCTCACCGTAAGCCGTCATCGGCTTACAGCGCCGGCGTCCGGGACTTAAAAATGTCGGCCCATTCACGCCGTGTCTAATACCCCAAATTCGATATATATATATATATCTTCCTTATTAGTGCTCCTATTCAAGATTTCCCCTTGTTTCTAGAAGTTTTTCTCCGGTTGATGATGAGTTGATAGATTCTATTACTTGATCGAGAGGCCTAGTAAAGGGAGGTTTCCTTGCCCCCAATTGATTGTAGGATTGAATCGACTCGATGAACTCGCCGGATTTAAAATTCCCTCCTTGATATCTGTGAATGGTCGTATCAATAAGCGCTTCTGCCTGTTCTGCTCTCCAGGATCCATTGTTGCTTTTACCTCGTTGGACAATATGGGTTGTTCCTTGACTTCGGAGGTCTCCCGCCTTTTCTTGAAAAGTCTGGAGTCGTAAAAAAAACTTTTTGTGGTGTTTCTGGTTGCCCAACAACCCAAAGTGATTCATTCGCTGTGGAATGGCGTGCCGACTGCAATTTTTTCTTACCCGTTATCCATTCTCTTTCAGACGACGTTCTCGCTCAGCAATTTTCTATCCTCTCTGAGAAGTCTTATTTTTACTGTCGGGAAAAGGTCTTCATCCGGACTAACGTTAGCAATTGCCTCCGCCGAATCGATTTTCCAAAGCGGGTACCACCAAGGTCCCATGACCATCTTCGGTCCGGCCGGGGCCGGTCTCTCAACCCCCCTCGGCACGCCCGGCATCAGCGCGTCTGGTATCGCGCGGGCAGCTACCCCACGCGGTGTTATTATTACCCTCTTTTTGCTTGACATGCACATGTAATTCTCCCTTATTCGTGACTTCATCTTTTCTTACACTCTGAAGAGTGGCTTCGTGCTCGGTTGCCCCCTTGATATCCTGTAAGTGTGCATTTGGTTTTCTGCTCTCTTCTCGATCTGGCCCACCGCAGCGCCCTCATGGGTTGGCCGGGAAAGCGGTGGCCCGTTTGGGCAGTCTTCCTGATACGCTATCTACATTCTTCGTCAGGATCCTTCGGTGATCCATTGTGTTTCCCACTTCAGTGAACACTTGAGGATGATGAACACATCCCCTCACCAAATAATCTTTGGCTTGCCAACGAAAGCAAGTCAACGTCCTTTGCCAATGTGAATCGTTATTGCAGCGATTGGGGTCAGTCCCTGAATGTGAGGGTGGAACTCTCACCCTGCTATCCTCGCCTTCCGATTTCTCCGACCTGACCCGCCAGTCCGTGAGGCACTTTTCGCTCCCTTTCCACCGCTCTTCGGGGTTCCTTACGGTTCAAAATTACTCGACCCGCCTTCTCAGACAGCTTAGCTCCATGCTGGTTCAAATCAACAAGAAACTTGTCGTCGTGGTTGCGTCGAGTCTGTTCCCGCTTTTTTAGCACGATGAAGATCCCTGATCGTGGCAGCTAGGGCTTATGCTGGCGGCAGAATTTAGTCTCGATTACGGTGTCACTGCATTTCCCCTGCTGAAGATGTCCGTATGCAACTCCTCGCTCGTCCGTTGTCTTGCTTGCAGTCGTAGAGAAGAGCATGAGTCTACCTGTACATTCCAGATAGCTGCCGCAGTTTCTTTCCTGATCTCTGAAGTTGGTGATGGCCGCTTCCTCTTCTTGTTGAATCCGCCTGCTCCCAGGGCGGAGGTGAGACCCAGTGTGATAAAATCCACCGTCTCTGGTTCGTCCGTACCTCCTCTATGGGTTTCCATCGATAATCCGTAGTATCGAATCTAACCAGTAGGCCGTCCTGGCCAACTCTGGTTGCCTCCTCGAAGAACTATTTCTGAAGGACTGAAAAGGGGGATCAGGCTTTTCAGGAAGGATGATCAAGTCCCTCCATCGACAATCTATCCATAACCCCCCCCGTTCGGATCGTTTGCACACGGCACATATTCTGCGCTGGCGTACCATCACACTTCGACCGCTGCTACTGTTTAAAATGTCGTGTCGCGCTATAAGTAAGATGGGTGTTTCTCGATATGTAGAAAGAAATAGCGCATTTGGAGTCGCGGTCCGGCCGAGCCGAGCCGCTATACCACCTGGCGGAATGCACCCAGGGGAGTATAGACTTTCCCTCAGGGAAGAAGGTATTGTCATAGTTTTACCTATTTGGTATTTCTCTGGGCCTTTCTTCTCCCTGTGGGTACCGTCGATCCATATGGTTACTACCATATCTATGGGACGGATTGGCAGGAGAGGGTAGGACTCCTACCAACGGGTCTGTGTGACCCGGATCTGTTTGTGAAACACGCGCACGTACGAAGGAATCATGAACGGAGAGACATTCTGTACAGTTCTTATCTTTTTGTCTCTGAGCTCATAATGTGAGCTCACCCGGGAATGTCACATTACTTCCCACAGGTCGTTCCCTCACCCTCGTAGAGCTCGCTGCTAACTTGCTCTTGTAAAAGCGGTCGGGTCGCCCCTCAGAGCAAGTTAGCAGCGAGCTCAGAGGAGGTTGAGGGACGATCCCGGGAAAGTGTTGTGTCATTCCCAATTGTGAACCCATCGAAGAGTTCAGAGACAACAAGACAAGAACTGTGTTATATGGTAATAACTATATGGATCGACGGTACCCACAGGGAGAAGAAAGGCCCAGAGAAATACCAAATAGGTAAAACTATGACAACACCTTCTTCCCGGAGGGAAAGTCTATACCCCCCTGGGTGCATCCCGCCGGGTCGTACATCGGCTCGGCTCGGCCTGGCACATACCGAAGTGCGGTATTCTGTCAACACATCGAGAAACATCCATCACTCACTTATAGCCCGGCACGACATATGTGCAGGAACAGCGAAACCCCGACCGTACTAAAGCGGACACCAACCCTACACGCATCCGCCCAGCCGTCTCCAACCATGATTAAGAAATTCATCTTTTTTGGCCGCATCATTTTCATGATCTCATAGCATCACTTGGTAAATAGAGCTCAAAGTCGTGATGGCTGCGGGATGTTTGTACGTTCCTACCATCGGATTCGTTGTAAGTTAGGTTATGATATGCATGTGAAAAGCCAGATAATTCTATCAGCACATTATAAAGACAAATATGAATATGTAGATTATTCGCACGTGTACTCCAGATAGTAACCAGTGTCTTTTATGTGATGCATGCGTTACCTTGAAGAGCAGGAAGGCTTGAGGGATCACTGCGGCCCACGAACTCCTAGACTTAGAGAGAGCCCACGCCTTAAAATGCATACAAGCGCGTCTGCACAAAATTTAAATGCCTTGTGCTTCATGCATGACCTTAACTCATTTGGAAATCCAGAGGAGATCATCGTAGAGCGCTCGCGCGCTGCAAATTAATATAAGTACGGTGCAGGCTGCTGTGGAACAAAAATGGACTCCACGAGATTGGACCAAGAGCTTTCGTGGGATCAGCGTAATGCAAACTAAGAACTCAAGGACGAAGGTGGCAAAAGCTGAAGGCTTTGCTATCCACTATTACCACGACACTGATAACGATGATAACAGAGTTAGATTTATCTGTTGATGTAATAATGTAATGTTCGTCACAGAGATTCCAGTTTTTAGATATCAACTTCCCCATTTAACGTCGGAGAGGCCACAGTTCTCTCGGCCCAGGACATGAAAGAGATTTTATATTGTTCAGCGGACAGATCTTCTCTCTCCATAGAGCAGAACAGATAGCGGGGTAAATATATGCTCTCTGCTAGGTATGGACTCTGCTTTCGCCTCCGTTCTTAAAGTAAGCCCCTGACGCGGAGAATTTTGTCCCGTCGGATGAAGAGGCACATTCTGGAAAAAAGAATGCTAAACATGAAATACCGAGGACACAGCTTAAGATGATCCAAGAACGCTGTGCCGTCCTCTTTTGAAATTAATGGGAGATAAACATCTCCATTGACCGATAAAACAAAGTAATCTTGCTGTACCACCTTATTGCAAGTCCATGATGGAATTTTAACGTTAAATTCTTTTTGTGGCTCAACTATTGTACAGGAACATGGGCGATAATGCGACAGAAGCCTACACTAAGATACCAAAAGCGCTGAGATATTAGACGGGCTGGAGGAAAGGATTTGGAGAGGCCACCGTTTTCTGCCTTCTTCATTCATCTGCCTGCTTGCTAAGCTTGTCGGGAAATCGAGTTAAGATTGCTGTCTTGCTTCACAACAGCTCAAAATAAAAACAAGCCATTCGTGGTACTTATGGCCACATGGCTTGTTCACGTTACCGGAAGGGACTCTCAGCGTTGTATTACTAACGTAAATTTTTTCAAAGAACAGTAAAGGTCATGAATTGACCCTTGGAATTTAGAAGCTTCATGCATGGACATTATGAAAGAAATATTACCAATCTAAACATAATCGATAGCGTATCGCTTTTCATCTACTCACTGATAAATCACAACCGCTTTGTGACGAGCTGACGCGTGAAGGAAAGTTCTCGGGTGGCACATATCTGCGCGCTGAGAAAACAACAATATGGCACGCCGCAAAAAAGCTCCTTTCAGACCGTGCATATAAAGTTGTCGTGCATCATTTAATTTCTCTAGGAAGGGCTACGGTGACATTCCACGTGGCATAAGAGGCGGGACTGCGTTCTTCCCCAGTTTTTTTGGTCGTCGGGCTGCGTACCCCCCGACAGATGTTCGTTTGTACCAACCAGTTTCTACCACCCCCTACTTCCTCGTCTTCGTTTTACCCAATGTGCTCGTCGCTTGGTCCATTTGGACCATCTTCATGACCCTGGGAATTATAATAAGAATAGTATTCAACTCTGCTGGTGGAATGTCCCTCAAAGAGGCTCCCGCTTTTCAAAATGGACTCCCCACTCGGTGCCGGATATCAAGGCGATGTACGCGTGTAAATGCCACCGTAAGACACCGGGGGGTTACAAAGAAAAAGGAAAGAAATCGCGCACTCAAGTGATCTGTCATGAAATGTTGTGCACGACAAGGACAAATCGGAATGATGTTTTCCAGAAATACTTTTCTGCATGTCAAGCATCAAATATGAGAGAACTTGCTCGACCTGTGCTGAAGTCCTTTCTGCTCTTATTTTCCAGCATTATAAGTTCCGACAGGTTACGTTTCTGTCGCTATCCGTGACCTCCAGCGTTCAAAGGGCGAAGAACATTCAAACAATCATGCTCTCAGATGAAGCATGCGCTGCCCCTAGAGTATGTCCAAAGTCTGTCTCCACAGAAGGGCGGCCTTCCACGTCAAACTGGAACCCAGAGCATGCGGACAATGCCGAGCCGTTTGTCCCTCCCACCTGGGAAAGACAATTGACGACACATTCCATTCCCTTTGAGGCATCACTGCATTCGAAAACGAGAGTCGGAAAGAGTAGGAATGATTCGCAGGTCTCAAAGCGCAATTACGAGGCATTCCGCCAGCGTAAAAAATACTTTTCTTCGTTGAAGCCCCAAGAGCTCTCGAAATGTGAGATGAAAAGATCACGAGATAATCGATTACCGCAGCAGCAAAAAGGACAGCCGGACTTCGACCTGGCCACCTTCAAGTCGTGGCCGACTCGCAATGGACGGTACTCCTACACGCGCTGCTTGGGTTTCGGCGCCTATGCCGTGGTAGCAGAAGCTTACGACAACCAGGTACTGCTTCTCCCTGCCTTCTCTGCCAAGTAAACCATCCCTTACCCTGCACCCTTCGCATAAAATCTTTTTCTCAGCTCAAGCGCCGGGTGGCTGTAAAGCGCATTATCGACGCGTTTCAAAGCCGCACGTGTGCCTTAAGGACCTTCCGCGAGCTCGTAATACTGCAAGGCCTGGGCGGTGGAGGGGATGCTAGGAACAGAGTGACAGGCTTGCTGGATGTGCTACCCCCGCCCCCCTCCCCGAGCGACTTCAAAGATCTCTTTCTCGTGCTCGAGTTCAAAGAAGCATCCCTCGCCTCAATCCTCAGCTCTAGCCAAGCCATCTCTTCCGCCCACGTCAGAGTTTTCGTCTACCAGCTGCTCCACGCTCTGCTCTTCCTCCAGTGTCGGCACATTGTCCACAGGGACATCAAGGTAGGTATCCCTTCCCTCAATCTCATGCCCCTTGGTCCTTTATCCTCTGATCTCCTTCCCTCCGCACATCATGCTAGACCTGTGTCTTTGGCTTTGAGAGCTCGACACAGTGCCTTGATCTCTGTGTCCTGACCGCGTCTCCTGTTTTCCTTGTCCTCGCTCCGCAAACCTCACAGCCCGCGAACATCCTTGTCGACGCTGACTGCACACTAAAGCTCTGTGACTTCGGCCTGTCCCGGGTCATTCTACCTCCCTCAGCATCTCCCAAGTCTCCCATTTTCAGGGCGCACGACGTTGCAGGCGAATACGAAAAAGCGGACGGGCCTCAAGCCGACGACTGCCCTGCTTTTATGCCCCCCACCCCCGGGCTCCCCGCCACCCGCGCCCGCACCACACCCACCCCTCCCTCCCTTACCGCGCACGTGGTCACGCGCTGGTACCGCGCCCCGGAAGTTATCCAAAACCTCCCCTACACCAACGCCATTGATATGTGGTCTGTTGGCTGTGTCTTCGGCGAGTTGCTCGGTAGGCAGCCTCCCTTCCTTCCTCCCTCCATCCATACCCCCTTCCTCTATCGTCTCCACCCTCCTTTGATCCTCCCATCGTGAGACCTCCAGGCCTTCACTTGTGCGTGCCTCACACTCTTTCCTTGGAACCCCACCCCTTGCCAGGCAAGTTACACAGGCCCATCGCTGTTCCACTCTTCCAGGGCTCTTACTGCGGCACGCTCTCACCCCCTTCAACGCCCACCGCCGCTTCGCTGGGCACGGATCAGCTCCTCGCTATCCTCAAACTCGTGCCCCCCCCTTCTTCGGCTGCGTCTCAAGGCAAACATTTCCATCCCTGGCCAGCATATCAGGGGGCAGTGATAGCTGCACAGGAAAGGATGCTAGCAAAGGGCGATGCCATTTTTGAGGAAGCCTTTCCGGGAGTCGATCCTTTGGCGGTGGATCTGTTAAAGAGGATGCTGCGCTTCGATCCAGAGGAGCGCCTGACCGTCACAGAGGCCTTGGCGCATCCTTATCTCGCAGACGCCCCGCTGCTCCTCCCCTCCCTCTCCGCGTCCACGATGGGCTTGGGGAAACAAGTGGGGAGTGCCTGGTCAGAACATGACCTCCTTGTGCTTGCGAACGATCGAAGATGGTCATCAAACGACATTCGCCAGTGGCTCTGGGAGCGAGTGCTCGATTTCAATCCAGGAAAAAAGGAAGAATCGTGCGTGCATAGCGTTAGCGCAGAGACAGTGATCACTGGTGCATAATCTACGTGGAACGGGGTCTAAGAGGATGGGCTAGCTCAGAGAGCATACTACTGGAATAGGAATTACCATACAAATCGGGACTGCATTTGATCCGATGCGTTTCCATGTATGGCATCGATAAAGTTTCGGAGAATGAAATAGAAGAGAGAAAAACTTGCATATGTGCTCAACAATTTGTGTGTGCGCCTGAAGAAGACATTTTCGGTCCAATTTACGTTCACGAGAGATGGCTTGACAAGGAAAGCTAGCATTTTACGTAAAAATGTGAGCAATACATGTAAAGGAGAGTACAACTCCAGGGGGGAATAAAATGCACGGCAGACTTTCGTGTATTGTACAAGTGGAATGCATGTAGCTTTTAGAAAATCTACAGTCAAGGAAAAAATGCGAGTCAAAATATATTATATGTGCAATCCATTTCGATTTATTCTAACGCCTCTGCACGAGTAGGCCTTGTACATGCACTCATTTGATTCTGATCACCCGGCACGATACGGGTAAGTTGCAATATTCGCTTTCTCAATTGTGGTGTTGCTTTCCGATAATCACAAGCTCTGTGCGCCGACCTAAATCCTACTCTTATCCTAACAGTTGTGGGGCATCAACATTTGTCGTCCGCAGGTATGGAAATGAAAACAATCGTTGGAGTCTATTTACGGCTTTCCGAATTAGTGTCCTACTTCCAACGCCTCGCTAAATGGCACAGATAAAGTAAAGTTTAAGGGGTAAGGGCGACCCCTCAGTCGGAATTGGCAGATCCTTTCTATTATATTATTGTTCCCTGCTGCTTATTTTTTTCGCGCTATATTCAATCCCCTTTTTTTCGCGCCAAATTTTGAGCGGCCTTCCTACTCGAGTCTCGAGGCCCTCGAGTCGAGGGGGGGGAAGAGGGAGGCACGAGGGCTAACCACGTGCGAACAGCTTTGTGGCGAGTACAAGAGGCTTGTTAATTGCATTGTGCGTCAAGATCCACATTCTGCGGGCACGCGTACGCTGCATTGTTGTCTTTACCTCATTCGACTCCTCCGGTCTGACGTATCAGCCCACCACCATTTGGTGGATGCAATATCCCGCCTATCGTCACATCGATCTTCCTCGATCTTGTTCCTCGCCCTCGTGCCTGCGCGAACTTTCGAGTAGTTAGTTCGATTGTCGACAAAACATTATCTTCTGTTCAGCACATACCCACACATTCATATCTACATAAAATCTTTGTAGTCTCCACATCTGCACACGGAATGGTCGAGCACGCCACTTCCTCCCAGAGGGCAGTAGCGACATGTGGAGTTGTGTTCAGCCTCCTCCTCCTGCTCCTGCAGCCGCACAAGTCAGTGAGCTTACGGAGTGGCGGTGATGTAACATCTGGGAACAGCATCAACAAGTTCAATGTCAGACATGCAGGCATGGCATGGATTCCAGGATTCAAGCATGTAGGAAAGGTGCGTGCGCCTCGAAAAGGGGCGGTGGTGAGACTCGCGCTTGCCTCGACTGCTTTTCCTGCCAGATTTCTCCCACATCAATGTCTAGCACCACGTTGAATGACCTTAAGCCTGAACAATCACCGTAGATTTCGAGGCGTACTCCCTCCAGCTCACCATTTGCACCCGGATTGTCCCGTCTGAGTAGCCTTCGTATGACGGTCGCTGCTCGAGCCGCCACGCCGAAGATCATCATCGCTGGTGCACCAGCCTCCGGGAAAGGGACGCAGTGCGAGCTTTTGAAAGAAAGGTAAGGGTCCCGGATCGGGTGCGTATCGGGCAGTCTCTACCAGGATGAGTCACGTGCCTGTTAGGAAGGCCACTCGTATCTCTTTCAATGCATAACGCCTTGCACACCCTCCCCCATCATTGAACAGGTACGGCGTGGTCCACCTCTCCACAGGGGACATCCTGAGGGCGGCGGTGCGGGACGGGACGCCACTGGGCGCGGAGGCGAAGGGCTTCATGGACAGAGGGGAGCTGGTGCCGGACACGGTCATCATCGGCGTGGTGAAAGAGAGGTTGGCGGCTCAGGACTGCCAGGAGAAGGGCTGGTTGCTTGACGGCTTCCCGCGAACCAAGGCTCAGGCTCAAGCCCTGGAAAGCCTGGGGGTGGCTCCCAGTGCCTTCGTCCTCCTGAACGTGCCTGACGAGCTGCTGGTGGAGCGGGTGGTGGGCCGCCGCACCGACCCGGCGACGGGGAAGATCTACCACCTCAAGTACAGCCCGCCCCCGCCCGAGGTGCCGGAGGAGCGGCTCGTGCACCGGTCGGACGACACGGAGGAGAAGGTGCAGGTCCGGCTGAGGGCCTTCCACGAGCACTGCGACGCAGTGGCGGGGTGCTACAAGGACGTGCTGGTGCAGGTGGACGGGACGGCCAAGAAGGAGGCTGTCTTTGCGGAGATCAAGGGCGCCATCGACGCGGCCCTGGCCAAGGAAGGGGAGGGAGAGGCTACAGCAGTCCGTGGGACGGCAAGAATGGCGCCGCCTCGGATCATTATAGCGGGGGCTCCTGCCTCAGGCAAGGGGACGCAGTGCGAGATGCTACAACAGAGGTAGGCCCGTTCGGCAGGCGTCCTATCCCGCGCTGTACACTAAGCTGCCTCGTGCGAAGATATTTTTTTCTTGGTGACATGCGCTCCGGATGAGCCTGAGGGCGGGTAGTGGGGGATGTGGGAGACCTTAGGACCCCACGGAGCCCGGTATGCCTGTCCGAGAGACGTGCGGGCGAGAGGCGCCTCGAGCGGCCTGTGCCTCCTTCTATGCTCATCTCTACCTGCTTCCTCTCCCTTTCTCTGCCTGCCTTCTTCACTTCTTCTCTCCTTCCCCTCAGGTACGGCGTGGTCCACCTCTCCACAGGGGACATCCTGAGGGCGGCGGTGCGGGACGGGACGCCGCTGGGCGCGGAGGCGAAGGGCTTCATGGACAGAGGGGAGCTAGTGCCGGACGAGACGATCTATGGCGTGATCTTGGACCGGCTGAAAGAGAAGGACTGCCAGGAGAAGGGCTGGTTGCTTGACGGCTTCCCGCGAACCAAGGCTCAGGCGGATGTTCTGGGAATGCTCCCAGATGCCTTCGTCCTCCTGAACGTGCCTGACGAGCTGCTGGTGGAGCGGGTGGTGGGCCGCCGCACCGACCCGGCGACGGGGAAGATCTACCACCTCAAGTACAGCCCGCCCCCGCCCGAGGTGCCGGAGGAGCGGCTCGTGCACCGGTCGGACGACACGGAGGAGAAGGTGCAGGTCCGGCTGAGGGCCTTCCACGAGCACTGCGACGCAGTGGCGGGGTGCTACAAGGACGTGCTGGTGCAGGTGGACGGGACGGCCAAGAAGGAGGCTGTCTTTGCGGAGATTGCTCGCGGCGTGGACATGGCCCTGGTCGGCGAAAAAGCGCAGGGCCCCAGGCCGGTGGAAAGCCTACAGACCGGCCTCTCCTTGGCTGCCTTTATCGCGCTGGACGCCGCCCTGCGCCGCCTCTTCCTGGCCCGGGGCCTCGCCTTCCCCTCCTCCCTCGCTGGCATGCTCGGTCTCTTCGCCCTCCTCCTCGCCACGGGCGCCGGGACGACTGCGGCGCGACCGCTTCTCTACCGCGTGCTCAAGCCAGGCACGGATCTCCTGACCCGCTGGCTGGCCGTGTTCTTCGTCCCTACCCTCGTCCTCCTTCCGCTCTCCGCCGGCTCCCTCGCCCCCTCCCTCGCCCTCCGCCTGGGCGCCGTCCTGGTCCTCGGTTTCGAAGCCTCGCTATGGACCACGGCCGAGCTCGCCGACCTGCTTACGTCCAAAAACGACGTAGCCGTCTCCTCCCCCCCCCCAACCTCGCTCCCTCCCCCCCCTCCCTTCTCCACCACCAAGACCCCCTTCAGCCACTCGCTGCACAAGGCACTCGCCATCTCCACCGCTGTCTCAGGGGCCGCCTCCGTCCTCCTCTCCGCCCGGCTTGCCGCTTCCGGCTCCTCTCTGCTCCCTTCCCTCGCAAGGACGCTCTTCACATTCCTGGCCACCATCCTTTCCTACGTGACGGGGTCTCGCCTCCCTCTCAAGCTCCGCAAGGCCGTCCACCCCCTCCTGTCCTGCGCTGGGCTGACCCTCGCTCTCCTCTCCCTCCACGCTCGCCTCCTCGGCCAGTCCCTCACCCACCAGCTCCACGCCTACGTTTCTCGTGCACCCTGTCCCCTGCATCTTGGGGGGGGCGACCTCCTTCTCGGGCTTCTAGGACCCTCTATCCTCGCCATGGCCGTCCAGATGTATGAGCGCCGCGCTCTCCTCAAGCAGAACCTCAGCAAGATCCTGGGGACCTGCTTGGGAGCCTCCGTTTTCGGCCTCTTTTCTTCTGCCGCCCTCTCGCGAGCCTTGGGCCTCCCGCCCACCCTTGGAAAAGCCACCCTCTCTCGCTGCATCACCACCCCCTTGGCCATGGCCGTGGCGGGGCTGGTGGGCGCCGAGACCAGCATCGCCGTCCCTGTCGTGGTCCTGACAGGGATCCTGGGCGCCAACGCAGGCGGCGCGCGGCTGGCCTCCTACCAAGTCTCCGACTCCGTGAGCAAAGGGCTGGCCATGGGTGCCGCGGCGCACGGGATCGGGACGGCCAGCCTGGCGGAAGAGCCGGAGCCACTGGCATTTGCAGCCATGGGGATGGCTCTGACGGGTGTGATGACCACGGTGCTCGTCACCATTCCCCCCGTGCGAGCGGCCCTGCTTGCAATCTTGGTGAAGGGCGCGAAGGCGACTGCTTCATTGCCATAGAGTAAGAAGAAGTCGGAAATGACATGTGGAGAAGGAGTGAAATGTCTGGAATCCACATTATGTTGGGGAGCATATCTCACCAGGTCAGAGATTTATTCGGCATAGGCAATAAAACAAATGGATAGATCGCGAATGGAAATTCCTACAGAAAACTTCAGGCTTCTTTGTCGAGGTGTGAGCAAGTAAGATGTATGCTACAATTTAATGCTGACAGACAGCATGCATTGGATCAAATCGCGCGCGCGGAAGTTTAATCGCGCCTTGCTATGAGGCTGGTAAAGCTGTCTGATTCCTTGCTGGTAATATTTTTTCTTCAATATGAACCATTTTTTCTGAATTTCATTTTTCTCGATGGAGACTTTTCCGTACCATCGCTTTCGAGCTTGTACGATCAACAAAAAGACTGCTATACATATTCAATGATGCCAGCATTTCTGCCATCCTAAATCTTTCCTGTAACGTTGAACTCCCCCTCGTAGGCTCTCAGTGCATCCCCTGCGCCATGCCCTTGCCAACTGATGTTGTCTCTGGGAAAGGTACGATGGCAATCGCTATCGCAACTTCCCCAGATACCGATGCACACGCGTGGAGGACAAAGAAAGGACAGGCAGTCTTTCTCCTCCAGCATCATCGGCTGCCCACAGTTCCCCGCCTCACCAATTGTGGCCCCTATCTACCTTCTCAATGGCCTGCTCCATCTCCTCCGCAATTCCCTTTTTCCCCGCCGTTCCCTCCAGCATGCTTGTCGCGGCTCTGGTCAGACTGGTCACGGAGGCCATGTACTCCGCCTCCAGCGACCACAATTCCAGGTCTAGGACCTCGAAACAGGCGTCTTCCGGCGTTGCTGCCGGTCTGGAATGCGCAGGTAGGGAGAATGGGACGGACTGGCTGGGCTGCAAGTTGGGTATGGGGGTGGGCAGATCTGTGGAGGGCGGGAGGTGCAATGCGGAGGAGAAGAAAGTCTCGCTGGGTCCCGAGGAGCCATTCAGAAGCTCAGGATCGACAAAGAGGGCGAAAGAGCCCCCGCCGCCCATGGCCAGCCCGTCCTTGGCCGTAGAGAGCTGGAAGTAGGAGTTCTCTGTGCTCCACCCGTACTTCCTGAGCGGCGCCTCGCCCGAGCCCTTGGGGCCAGGCTCCCCGACCAAGCTCCAGACGAAGGACTCGCCGTCGCCGTAGTAGCTCTCGCCTTTCGCGCTCCAAGACCGCGTGGCAAAGCCCCCGAAGACGCCGCCTTGCATGTCCTTGAGCACCAGAAGCGTGGGCTCCTTGTCCTTCGCCTGAGCTCATGGAAAGGAAAGAAACGGCAGTGAGTGGGGGCGGGATCTTGACGAGCGATCGGAGCCGGGACAAAGGTCGTTGAGGTGGGACCCAAAAGAGGCGTTTGCCACCAAAAGATCCCCAACAGAAGTCGCAAATTCGCCGGGCACCCAGCCTCTGAACCTACCTTCTTGAAGAAAGTGGTCAAACTCGCCCCGTTCCCTGCCAGCGAGTACACAAGCCGCCAGGCGTAGTCCTGGTGCTGAGGGGGCAGTGCTCCCTCCAAGGCCAGAAGCTGAGAAGCGGAAAGGGAGGACAGGATGGTGGACGAGCCGGAGGGGACGCCCCGAAGCCGGGGGGGGGCGAGAGAGGGGGCGGGCGCCGAAGGGGTGGACGCGGGATGGTCCGTGGATGCCGAGGGCGAGGAGGAAGGGGAGGCGGCGAAGGAGGTGAGACGGGCCACGGCCTCAGAAGGGGGGGTGGGTGGGACGGGCGCGGAGTTGGGGAAGGAGGGAAGGGCGGAGAGCTCCTGCGGGAACTGCTTGTGGTAGACCCGGGCCTTCTCGGCGCGGGCGAAGGCTCGGAGCTTCTCGAGGCGGACGGAGAGCCAGAGGTGCCAGGCGGCCTCCAGGGAGGGAGGGCCTTGCTTGAGGACCCAGGTGAGCTGGCGCTTGACCTCCAGGACGAAGATGTCCTCCTCGTGGGGGCGGAGGGCCTCGTGGCGGGCCAGGTAGTCGAGGAGGAGGAGGGAGAGCGCGACCAGGGAGGGGACGGCCTCGTGCTGGGGTTCGGGAGGGGGGGAAGGAAAGAAGAAGGGATGGTGTGGGCTCGCACATATAGACAAGGCAAAAGCAAGGGAGGAGAGGGGGCGTGCCGTGTACGACGCCTGAGATTGCCCAAGGGTCTGCGTACAAGCCGTACGGGGGGCGCCCTGCCGGCGTCGGGCCTCACCTCGCAGAGCAGAGGCCACCAGGAGGCCTGGGACAAGTGCAATAGCAAGTGCTCGTCCCGCACGGGGGGGGCTATGGACGGCGGGAGGAAGGGAGAGAGGGGCGTTAGCGGGGAGGCGGGGAGGGGAGGGAGGTTTGCTTGGAGGGGGGAAAGGGAGGGAGGGAGGGAGGGAGGGAGGGACGGACCGAGATGGAGCACACCCATGACCATGCGGACGACACGGGAGACGACACGGGGAAAGCAAAAGCCCGAGCGCCGGGCGTACTTGAAGGTGAGGAGAGCGGCCTCCTTGGGGTGGTGCTGGAAGAAGTAGATGAGGCAAGTGACTCCCAGGACGCCGCCTCCTGAAGGGACGGGGTAGGAGAGGAGGGCGGGAGGGAGGGCGGGAAGGGGGAAGGGAAAAGTGGGAGTCGAGAGGGATCTGGCAGGATCACAACGACCCATGGCTCCCACGCACCTGAGGCGCGAAAATCGCTCAGGTCCCCGCGCGGGAAACCGCAGAGAAGGAGCCGGGAGTGGATGGCGGCGGGGGTAAGACCCTCCGCCTCTGACCGCACCACTTCCTCCGCGGTCTTGGCCTCGAGCACGTCCAAAATGTCCTGGCGCACGCCCACCGCCATGGAGAGGGTGCTGGAGGTCTCCGAGACGGCGAGCGAGGGAGGGGAGTCGGGGGCTTGGCGCGCGGGCCGACGCCGGTCCGAGGCGCTGGCCTGCTGCCAGTCGTCGGTGGAGGCGGAGACGAAGCGGATCCGGTTCAAGGCCGCTTCCACGCCCGCAAGCCGGGAGGCGACGGCCCGGGCCAGCTCCTCCTTCACACTCTCCCGCCCTCCCTCCCCCGGGCCCTCTCCCTCTCCCTCCGCCCCCCACTCCTCCGCCGTTGGGTCGGTCTCTAGCTGCCGCCTGAGCAACAGCAGGTTGTCCCAGGTCAGCTCCAGCTTGCGCGAGTGCCGCTCTTGCTCGGCGTCCAGGTCCACGAAAAGATCGGATCGGTGCTCGAAGAGGATCTGGGGGGAAGGGGGGGCAGTGAGTCCCGATAGATGAGGGTGAGGAGCAGGGGATGGGGAGGGGCGGACCTGCGTGACGATGACCTCCTCCTTGTTTTGCAGGAGGCGAGAGATCTCGAGGCGACTGGAGAGGGCCTGGGGCAGGTAGGGCGTGCGGACAACGCCATGGGCGAAGGCCTCGGCCAAGACTTGCGATGTCAGACCGTTGCTTGGTTCTGGGGAGGGGGAGTGTGTGAGGGCCAAGACGCGGGGCAATGGAGGGACGTTGAGGACGTACCGTGGAGGAGGCGTTGGGCCATGAGGGTGATCTTGCAGAGCAGGGGCTTGTGACTGGGGGGGATCTCGCCCAGCAGGAGGCGGAGGTTGCGGAGCCGCGTGCTGGGGTCCTCGATCAGGTCTCTGAGGGGGCGGGGGATGGGGGGGGGCGGGGAGACAGGGAGGGGGGCGTGAGGGCGAGGGGTAAGGGTAAGGGAGGGGGAGGATGGGCAGGGGGACAGGGCCGCACCTGCGTGTGACGGCCTGGACGACGGCGTCGTAGAGGTGCCAGCCGAGGAGGGGCTCGGGGAGGGCGTCGAGAAACTCCATGAGGGCCACGGAGATGGCCTGGAAGTGAGTGGCAGCGCTCTACAACACCGAGGGGAAGGAAGGGGAAGCAGGAGGGGCGTGAGTAAGCTGGGTGCCCCCTCCTCGGAAGCCGGCGCCCCTCACCTTGCCGTCTTGGGGGACGGCGGGCAGCCTGTGGCCTCGGTTGGCCAGCTCCAGGATGTGCAGCACGGTCACCGGCTCGGGCACTTCGGCGTCGAAGAGGGACCTGAGGAGGGAGGGAGGCAGAGAGGGCGAGGGGGGGGGGACGAGCACGGGGTGAGGGGGGCCGCGAGGGACATGTCTGAAGTAACCGGGCAAATGCAGCCCCGGCGGGAGGAGCGCGCTCCCCCCTCACGACCGACGCGCCCTTTGTCCTACCTGGTGCGGAGCCCCTCCTCGGTGAGGAGCTGGTCGATCATCTCCGCCAGGACGGCGGGCACAGCCATGTCGGGGGCAAGGAGGGCGTGGAGGGAGAGGCCAGGGTCCGCGCACAGGCGCTCTGAGAGAGATGGAGGCGTGAGAGGCGTGCAAGCGCTGTCACCCCCTCCCGTCGGCTTTCCCCCGCACTCTCCCTCCCTCCCTCCCTCCCTCCGATCCTCACCCAGGCTCTCCCCCCATAGACGCTCCACGGGCCCCTCGGCGTCCTTGGAGGCGGATAGGCGCCTGGCCTCTCCCCTCGACACCGACGGCCACGCCTCTGTCCGCGTGCAGGGGGGTGATAATCAGTGTGCCAGTACCTTTTCCTCCCTCCTTCCTCCAAACCCCGCCCCCCCGCGCGCATTTTACCGTGCTGAGCTCCGCTCTCTCCATGTCCCTCCCATCCTCTCAGCGCCTTGGATGTGAGGCGAAGGCGGTCCAGGCCCTGGCCGACCTGGGGAACAGAGCGGGATGAGGACTCGAACCTCCCCCCCGATCCCTCCCACCCCTCCTTTCCCTCCCCCCACCTGGCCCAAGAGCCTCTCCAGGCCCTCCGCGCCGTCCCCCGACCGGTCGTGCTCGTTGAAGGACAGCCTGGTGCGGGGAGGGGGCGTGAGCCATCTGTGTTCCTCCTTCCCTTCCTCGGTCCCCCCCTGTTTCCCTCCCTCGAGCCCTTCCGCTCTCCCTCCCTCGGTCCCCTCCTCTTTCCCTCCCTGCTCACATCGGGTTGAGTTGAAGGGCTTGTCGCATTCGCTTCATCTCCTCCTCGTCCTCCAGCTTCGTTCCATCCAGCGACTGGATCATGGTTTGCGGGGAGGCAGGAATGGGGAAGGGAGACCGCGCCCCCCCTCCCTCCCTCCCGCCCTCCCCTCCCTGCTCCTTCTCCCTCAGGGCCAGCGCGGCCTTCTTGTCCTTCCCTCTCTTCAGTGAGCCCCCGGTGCCGGCGCCCCCGCCTTTTTGGCCTCCGCCCGCCCAGTCGATGAACGGGTAGGCCACCTCCCGGTCCAGGCCCGGCTTGAGGTGGAGGGAGAAGCTGAAGGTCTCCAGGGTAGAGACGAGGGCGAAAAGGATGAGGGACCCCTCGGGGCATAGGAGGAGGGAGGCGGATGGGTCGTAGAAGACCTGTGGGGGACATGGCGCGACGCGTTGAGTGCAGGGGAAGGAGTTTCGCGTCTCCCCAGCTCCCGCCTCCGCCCTTCCCTCCCCCGCCTCCCTTCTCCCCGGCCCACCTGCAGCAGGTGCTTGTGCTGGGTCGTGAGGGCCCGCAGGCTCGTTTCCAGGCATCGGGCGTTCAAGGAGAGCCGCAGCCACGCCCGCGCGCGACCTGTTGGACAAGAGGAGAAGGGCGGTGAGGCGGCGGGGGGGTCGGGCTGGGGCGAGAGGAGGCCCTACCCACGACGTTGTTGACGGCGGGGGAGGCGAGCACAGCCTCGTAGACGCGGTGGAAATCGACCAACTCGGGGGGCACCTGGGAGGGGGCGGGGGGGGGCAAGGCTGCGGTGAAGACGAGCGCTCCAAGCGTGGGGTGGCTTCCTCGCGCGGCCCCGCCGCCCTCCCTCCCTCCCTCCCTCCCTCCCTCCCTCCCTCCCTCCCTCCGCACCACCTCTTCCGCGGGAGGGTGATGCTGCCCGCCGTAGAAGTCGCGGAAGGACGATCGCTTGTGCTGCTGGTGCTGCGGACGCAGTATTTGGGGAGTGAGAAAACTCTGCGCTCGCCACCTCCCCCTCCCCCTTCCCCGCCTTGCCCCCCACCTACCACCGAGGCCTGTCTCCCGGCTTCCTGCAGGCAGCCCGTGGCGGCGGTCCACACCATCTTCCAGAATGGCAGCACGCCTGTGCAAGCGGGAGGCTCGGGGTGAGCCAGTAACGCGCCCCCAAGAGAAGCCTCGAGTCGCCTCCTCCCCTCTTGGTTCTCATGCCATCCCCCTGCTCTATCCTCCTCCCGATCTCAGCACACACAAGTCTCTGCGCACCGGCCCTCCCTCTATCCCTTCTCACCGTGGAACTCCTTGCGGCGCATCCCCAGGAACACGCACTGCTCGAGCGCCTCCAGCACCGCTGCCACTGCCGGGTCCTCCTCCCCCCTCGGCCCTATCACCCGGCGGCTTTCCCGCCAGGCCGCCTCCCTCGCCCCCTCGTCCCGCTCCTGCTCCTTCCGGCCGAGGTCTTGCTCGCACTCGTGCACGCGCGATGCGCCTGTGACGCCGGCGGGGTGGGAGGGAATCTGGTCAGGAAGAGAGCTGGCATACGGATCGGAACGAGAGAGGGCACAAGGCGCCTGGCTCACTGCCCGGGGGCCTCCAACGGCACCGTCATGCATCATCCGGAGCTCAAGATAGAGGAAGACGGCAGGCTTACATAAAGTCGGGTCCTCCTCCTCCGTCCTCCCAGAGCTGACACCTTCGTGAGGAGCGGTTTCCGTTCCCACTCCTCCGGCGACTCCCGAGGGAGGTGCCTCGACCACGCACTGATGCCTTACTCCAGACTCAGGTAGACCGTCTTGTGCAGGCCCTTCATCTCCAGTGCTGGGAGCACCAACAGCGGCTTCCAGGCCGGGCGTGGGCTCTCTGCTCCCTTCAGACCCACCCTCGCCCGGATCGGGGGCTCGAGGGGTTGCTGAGATGGAGGAGGACAGCGTGCCCCGGGGTTGGAAGGGAGGGTGGCACCTTTCCTTCAGGAGGGCCTGCAGGGGGGGTTAAGATACAGTTGGATGGCAACATGGACGAGACGCTCACTGGGGGGTGGGCCGGGGGCCACGTACCTGAATGGCGCACTTGAGCTGGACGAGGGCATGCTGCTGCGGCGTGCCTCCCGAGAGGAGGCCCCCGGACGAAGAGACGCAGGTGCGGAGGTCGTAGTCGCCCATTTTTATTTGAGACGTGCTGCTTGGCGGGGAGGATGAGGAAAACGCTTCCCCTGCACCTCGCATCTCACCCCGTCGACTGCCAGCTCCACCTCCTCCCCCGTCTCCTCCGCCGCCGAGCCAGTGGCTGAAAAACCACGACATAGCTCGCAGCAAGGATCTGAATCTAGGGAGATTGTGTCTGTAGCAAACGACATCAGTCGTGTCAGTGGCGCATACCTCTCCTTCCCTCCTCGTGACCGTCAAGGCGGAGGGCGTCCTGGGAGCTTCTCTACGTAATATGCAAGCACGACGAGAACAGGCGTTACGAGTTGTCGGCCCCAAAAAGCCGCCGTTTCGGCGCTTTTGACATTCGATGCGCGATATTGGTCAGCTCAAAGTCATCGCACTACGCGTTTGACCATGGCAATCAAAAAAGGCAGCACGGTAGCTCCGAGATGGAGTGAGAAAAAGGCAGAGAGACAGCTCTCCGAAAGCGATGGGCAATAAAAACGTAGTCCCAAGTAAAGTAGGCATACATTTATGTTTGTCAGCAGATGAACGATTCATACGAAATAAGACTTTAAGTCATCGGATTGCCATTCTCTCTCCTGAAGAAGAAGTTTTAATGTCGTAATGGACGCGTGCGTGGCTTCATGGCACTAACGACACAAGCGTTGATCTCCGCGCTCGACGGGACATGACCACGTTAGTCACTTCCAAGCACATCCACGCAATCATGTGTAATTGGATGCAAAGGCATTGTCATACGCGAGAATGTCGGAATCACATAACATCATTGCGTACATGTCACAGGCGCCCAGAGTGCTACTACATGCCACGAGGCAGTCGTATCGCTGCATCGGCTGCGTCCACATTGCCTATATTGTATTCCTTTTTGCTGCTGGGGAGCATCCGCCAGACTCTCACTGCAGGTTTGTACGTCATTGACACCACCCATGATCAAGCATGGAAAAAAAATCGAGAGTGCAATAATTTGAGTAAAGTGGGAGGAGACGCGTTGGACGGAACCTTGTTTGAAGGCTGCATTGCCCTCCTTTCCATTTCCTCTGCATACAAACCCCGCAGCTTTTTTTATACGAAGTGGGCGCTCACTCGTCTTAAACGCCCGTCCTGCATTCAAGAGGCTATCTTGCTCCCCTTGTGCCATGACCACTACTTCTGCGGAGGCTGCCGAGGGTAACAAGGGGAACCCTTTCAATTTTTCCTGGCAGCAGACCATGCTTCGAATCAAGGATCCGGCCAAGTCGCTCCCGTTTTACGAACAGGTGTGTCCTTGCTCCGTCTCACCTGTTATTGCTGTGTCAAGAGCCGTGTCATTCCTCCCTTGCCAGGCTCATCATCGCCATGCTCGCGGAACCTCCTCATGGCCCTCCTCGTCTTTCCCTTTCTCCTTTACTCGGGCGATGTCTTCACGCAGGTCCTAGGATTTCATCGCCTGCACGAGTACAAGTTCGACTCCTTCTCCCTCTTCTTCCTCTACATGCCTTCCCCCGAGGAGAAGTCCGCCCTCCCTCCCAGCGGCAGCAAGGAGAGCGAGAAGGTTCTGTGGTCGATGAAGGGGACGGTGCTCGAGCTCACCTGGTGAGAGATTGGGGATGCACGAAGAGAGCGAGGGGCAGAGGTAGAGGTCTGCCTGGGCAAGATGCGACCTCCGTGGCCAGAACCTGCGCACGTCTTTCCCCTCATCCTCTCTCCCCCGGGACAGGAATCACGGCACCGAGTCGCAGCCAGACCTGAAGTATCACGACGGCAACGAGGAGCCGCGGGGGTTCGGGCACATTGCTCTGGCCTGTGACGACGTGTATGCCGCGTGCAAGGAGCTGGAGCGTCGAGGCGTGGCCTTCCAGAAGAAGCCGGACGAGGGAAGGATGAAGGGGCTGGCCTTCGCCAAGGACCCCGACGGTGAGGTCCTAGGAGGGAGGTCGGGGGCCGCATGTGTGTGGAAGGGCTGGTGGTTGTGCACAGGAAGAAGGCTCGCGCGCTCTGGCCGGGTATGCGCCTGTTTGTCTTTCGGTCCGTTCCTTGACCGGTCCCCTCCACCTCCCACAGGCTACTGGATCGAGATTGTCTCTCGCGACGCATCCGCCGCCGCCTTCCGAGACCCCGAGGCCCCCCGCTTCTCCCTCGCCCAGACCATGCTGCGCGTGAAGGACCCTCGCCAGAGCCTGCGCTTCTATCGCGACCTCCTCGGGATGCGCCTGCTCGCCATCAAGCACTTCTCCGACTTTTCCCTCTACTTCCTCGCCCAGCCCGCCTCCCTCCCTCCCTCCTTGCTCGCCTCCCTCCCCGCCTCCGTCGACCCCTCGGACGAGTCAGGCAGGGCGGTCATGAAGCAGCTCCCGGGGCCCGTGCTGGAGCTCACCCATAACCACGGGACGGAGAAGGAGGAGGGCTTCAGCTACCACAACGGGAACACGGATCCCCGCGGATTCGGGCACGTGGGCTTCCTCTGCGACGACCTGGAGGGGGCGTGCGCGATGCTGGAGGGCGAGGGTGTCGCCTTTCAGAAGAAGCCGAGCGAGGGCAGCATGCGCGGCCTCGCCTTCGCCAAGGACCCGGACGGGTACTGGGTGGAGCTGGTGGGGAGGGGCCTGGCGATCTGAGGGAGGCGATGGCCGGGGGAAAGGCAGGGAGGGGCGGGAGACGAGAGTGAAAGAAGCGTGGAGAGGGGGGAGCTCAGGAGAGAGGGACCCAAAGACTTGCTTGTGCATATCCTGACGCGGGCGAGGGCTTTCTAGGGCGTCGAGGTGACAGTCAGTATTCCTAGTGGGGTGTTTGTCGTGTCAGGGGTTTCCGCGCCCTCTCTGGTGGGGGCGAGGACGCTCTCACTCGTCGCCCTCGGACGCCCGTGGGGCGAGTTTGAGCTGATTGGCATTTCCGGCGAGGGAGCTGGGTACAGGTAGAGAGGATTTAAGCATGAAAATGACATAGGATACGGACGAACGAGTACACAGCTCCAAAGCTGATGGAGGGGAGAGAAAAATGTGGACGGCAGGCAGTGGCCTCAGGTGGCGTGTAAAGAACAATACCAGGGCCGATGGATTGAACCGATCGGTCTTAGTGCGCATGGCCTTTACTTTCTTCCTTTTCGTAACCAGGGCCCACACCTTAATTTGCCCACGCGGGGCGCTAGGACCAAGACTGTGACGGGCAAGTCGCGCGGAAGGATGCCCGTGTCTCTCTCATCTCTTTGCACACCGAAGTCATCCTTCCTCCGCACCGGTACTGGTGTCACACGCACCACACACAGGACTCTAAAGGAAGCAATCCAAACGACCGACATACAAAGCTTCAACACTCCTGCTAACCATGCACCAGTACTTCCTAGTGTTGCTCTTTTGCAGGTGTATCAATCTCCATCTGATGGCCATCACGCAACAACACAGCCCAGCTGCTCGTTCCCTCTGTCATCCACCGATCAGCCTCAGGGTCCTACTTATTCCTCCGTGGGCTTAGTGGTCAGAGGGGGCGCCAAAACGAGGATGAGAGCGCCGAGGGTAATGAGCCCGGCGATGGGCCCCGTGTACCCGCCAAAGTCTGTGTCCTTGGCTGCCAACAGCACGTCAGACGCTACCTGAATGCTCTCGGTCGGCATCACGTCCATGGGACTCATCTTGCGCACCGTGCGAGCCTTATGTGTGTGGGGAGGGGAACAGAGGGAGCATCGTTTAGAGGTGCATGAACTGTCGACTTGAAGGGGATTCTGGGGAGATACAGCAAGTGTAACATTACTAAATCTTCGCCACCAGTGACATTCCGTCAATGTCTTCGTGATTTTATCGAGATAGAAAAGGCGGAGATGGTGAGAGAGACACCTGCTGTGTTACCTGGCGGGTCACGCGAGGCGTAGGAGGCACAAAGGCGGAGGAGAGGCACATGATAACGGCAGCCACAAGCGCGACGAGGCAAAATGATACACGCATCTTGATGTGATGTGTCTGTTACCGGTAAGTTCTGCGCGTTGTGAGGGGGCATGTGTTGTATGTTGAGGATCGGTGGGTTGACGACACAAGGGAGTCATGTTCCGCAACAAAGGTGTGCGGCGTCGTTTTACGGCAACAGAAGCACAGCATTTGATTCCTTACTCTCCACCAGGAGTTAGAAACGAGTCATTGTCGGTCTCAACCTCTTGAACGTGCATGCTGCTATGACTCGAGAAGGACGAGGGAGGCCTTGGGCGGCGACGACAGGTGGACCGCCCTTTCCAGCCCTTACATAACCCGTTCATGCAATGCACGACCCGATGAAACAATCCTCACGCTTTTAAAACATCAAACTCATATCATTAGCCAATTACGATGGCTTAAAGAGGAGGGGAACGCCCACAGGAGGTCGACGACCATCGTCGAGGGCCTGCTTTCCTTTGTATCTTTCTGCTTGCCCTCGCTCACCTCTTCAAAGGCCCGGGCAGAGGAGCTTGAAGCCTCAGGCCCCTGGAGGATGAGGACTTACGCCCCTACGACATGCTACAGGACCGTTAGCGATTGGACGGCGATCGTCGTTCGTCGCTTGTCAAGTGGAGTAAAAGCTACATTCGTACGTGAACGGTTCTGAAATTCACTAAAAGACAATTTCCGTTTAAACTAACCAAGGGGTATAGACTAATCTCAATCTTGGCTCATCCAAGGTGTCACCTTCCCAAAACTCGTGATGCAGCGTACATTTCATACATTGCTGTCCTGCCTTGACACCAGCGTTCCCTGCATACCTTGCCTCCGAGGATCGAGGATTATTCAATGATAATTTTATAGGCCTCCGAGTCAGAGGCCCATAAGCAACCTCGAGGCATTGCTTATTCTCATGCTTCCCGCATCTTCTCTTGACGTGTGCCCATGAGGGCGTTAGTGATCTGTTAGGGTTAGGGTTAGGGTTAGGGTTAGGGTTAGGGTTAGGGTTAGGGTTAGGGTTAGGGTTAGGGTTAGGGTTAGGGTTAGGGTTAGGGTTAGGGTTAGGGTTAGGGTTAGGGTTAGGGTTAGGGTTAGGGTTAGGGTTAGGGTTAGGGTTAGGGTTAGGGTTAGGGTTAGGGTTAGGGTTAGGGTTAGGGTTAGGGTTAGGGTTAGGGTTAGGGTTAGGGTTAGGGTTAGGGTTAGGGTTAGGGTTAGGGTTAGGGTTA
>SDOX01000012.1:45114-61367 GCA_004565275.1 Nannochloropsis salina CCMP1776 | reverse complement strand
CCGGCCCCTCCCCACCTCAAACGGCTCGCTCGACCCCGCACAAACCACCTCCCCGCTGGGATCGACGGCCAAGGAGAGGAGTTGGGTCGGGGCGGGGGTGGTCAACGTGCGAAAGTTCCGATACCGCAACAAATCGTGCGCCCGAACCGTGCCGTCCAAGGAGGCCGACAAGACCGCCTGCCCCGAGCCCAGGAAGGCCAGCGCAGTGACAGGGGCGTCGTGGGCCGTGAAGGTGACGAAACTGAAGCCGGAGGCAGTCGACCAGAGCTTGACTTTGGCGTCTTCCCCCCCTGTGGCCATCACTTGTCCGTCGGGGGAGTAGGCGACCGCGTTCACCGCCTGAGCGTGGCCTTGTTGCTTCAAGACGTAGGTCTCCGACTGCCACTCCCACACCAACAGCTGGCCCAGGGAAGCACAACCCAAGGCCAGCCATTCCCCGGTCAAATTCAGGGCGACCGTTCCGATCTGTCCAGAGGAGACGGACAGGGTGTGGACCACGGCGCCGGTCGGGAGGTCGTAGAGGCCGAAGACGCCGTCGGAGAACCCCACGACCAGGAGGGCGGTGCCCGGGGAGGGGGCCGTGGCGGCGGCGGCGGGGAGCGGGGAGGAGATGGCGTGGTAACACACAGACACCACATGGGCCCGCCGGGATTTTTGAAAGGCGTGCCGGTCGTGGCATTTCCAGGTCTGGGTGCTGGGGTCGATCACCCACGCGTAGAGGAAGCCGTCGCGGGCGATGGAGTAGATGCGCAGGGAGGAGAGGGACGAGGACCGGGGGGGGGTCCAGACGGTGTCGGGCCCGTTGGGAGTGGATGGGGGAGGGAGGGAGGGAGGGAGGGAGGGAGGGGAACCGGCAGCTCCGTCGGACAGGAGGGGAGGGTCCCGGGCCTCCACGGGGCCAGACGCACTAAAAAAGGCGCCGACGATCCGATCCCGGTGGCCCGATAGGGTGGCGGGCGTGAAGACCGCCGGAGGCAGAGGGTGGAGGCTCCAAATCCTCACGGTCAAATCCTTGGACCCGGTAAGCAGATACTGCCCACAGGGGGCCCAAGCCAGGCTCACTATCTCGTCGCCATGTGACCCGTACGTCCGGTGCAACACAAAGGGAGCGAATTCCCGGGCTGCACCCGGCGTGCGCCACACTTGGAATTGACGGTCCTGGGTGACGGCGAAAAACTGCCCATCCGGCGAGAAAACCAGGTCTCGTACCTTATTGGGACGCTTGAGTCGCATCCGACATAAGATTATGCCACGCGACACATGGCCAAGGAAAAGGTAGCCGCCTATGTCGACCGTGAGCAAGAAACGTCCGTTGGGGGAGACTGCGACGCGACGGATGGGGTAGGCGTGCTCGTACGGAAGCATGGTGGACACATGCCGTATTAGGTCGAAGACAACCACGCGATTGGTTACCGGGCTGTACAACGTGTTGCCGTCCGGGGAAAACACTACATTTCCCCCGGAATGCACCGCTCCCAACAGACGGGACGGGCGGTATCCGAAACGCATCCTTTCAGCACGGGTTTCTTTTTTTCCCCTCAGGAGGCAGAAAGGAAGGAGACGGGAGGAGGTCGGTAGTGTTGGGGGTCCTGGGGGGCAGGACGAAGATATTTATTTCGCGGATGCGGTCTCCACGTCCATGAACCTTTTTGGCCGGGCTGTTCCCAACCTGTAGACGTCTGTGTGTATTTCTAAACGTAAATGTCTCCTTCATACATGCGGTTGTGTGGCCACGGTGGCAGTGCTTCAGCGGGTGGAAGTGTACGAACTTCCCACTGGCGCTTCACGAGCGAAGCTCCCGCCTCGCTTAAATTATAAAACCAAACAAATCAGGCATTTTCCTGCCTTCAAAGACTAAGACCGCGCTCACAAATGCCGTGTGACCACATTTATTTTTCCAGGGACATCGGCTTATATACCTACATACATGAGTGGGTATCAAGGGAAGGAAAAAGAGCGGCAGAGGGTGGAAGAGGAACCTCCCACTAGCGGCATCGACGGAGGAGATGTTTCCACTCTTTTGTACGTCTCGCGCGCAATGTCTCCACCCCTTCCGCCTTCAACATAATGTATGCATCAAACACTCACGCCGAAACCCCCATTTGCACTGCACCGCACAGTCCTCCATTCTCCCCTCCTCCCCTTCTCCCACCGCCCAGAGGCTTTGTGCAAGCGACGTCCGCTTCACGCGATCCTTTATCTCCTGTCCTCGCAACCCCTCCCCCACCTCCTGCGAAGCCCACGTACGCCGTTCCACCGCCTCCGTCCCCCCCGCTGAGCTCGTCCAGCCCTTCGCTTGTATTCCACGACCCTTTATCATCAGTCTTGGCCCCTCCAGCACGCTCTTTCCCCTCCCCTCCCCCCCCCCTCCTCCTCCCCCCTCTGCCTTTCCACCTCCTCGTCCACCACCACCCCCTCGACCCTGGCAGCAGTATCCTCCACCTCCACCTCCAGGGCGCCCCTCCTCTTCTTCAGTGGTGCACAGCACCCAAGAAATAACCCAACAAAGGCAGCAATTATCCTCCCCTACGTCCTCTTCCCCAGCCCCCGACTTCTCCTTCCCTCCCCCCCTTCGCGATCCACAATCTCCATCGTCTTACTCCTCCCTTCCTTCTTCATCCTCACCGTCATCACATCAAAGTCCACCTCGATGGCCGCTATCGCATGCTCCTCCTCCCCCTCCTCCTCCCCCTCCTCCTCCTCCTCCTCCCCCCCCTCCTCCTCCTTCCCCTCCTCCCCCTTCCCACCCCCGCACGTCAACCTTTCCTAGACCCCCGTCTCCCCTCTTTCCCGCCGCTCCTTCCTCGTCTTCCCCTCCCTCCGTCCGCGTCAGCCACCTCACCGACCGCTTCCTCGCCGAGAGCAGCGGCGTCCTCCCTCATCCCGAAGGTTTTCGCTCCCGCCGAGGCCTGGTCGCGCTCTGTCGGATGCGGGCCTGGAAGACAGTTTTGGAGGTGACGAACCGATTGACGGGAGGGGGAGGGGAGGACGGGAGGGAGGGCGGGGGGGAGGAAGAGGTGGAAAGCATGATGGACGTAGTCACCTCCTCCTTCTTGGCTTTGAGGGGCCTGGGGAGGAGGCAGGCGGTGAAGGCAAGGTTGGAAAGGGTGAGGGAAGAGGCGCCACTCCCTTTCCTTCTCCTGGCTGCGGACGCCTGGGTTTGGTTGGGGGAGGAGGAGAAGGCGTGCGATGTCTTGTACCGGATGCAGCGCCGAGTCCAACAAGAGCTGGTGGGGGGGAAGCAGGGGAGGGAGGGAGGGAAGGAGGGAGGGAGGGCGGGCTTCGGGGGACCGACGCGGGGGGAGTGGAGGACGTGCTTCCCGTCCCTCCGGACTTGGACGTTGTCCACACCCGTGGAAGGGTTGGCGGGGGAAGCCGCGTGGTGGATGGCCAAGGTGCGGCGGCCTTCCCTCTTTCCCTTCCTCCTTCCTTCCCTCCCTCCCTCTCTCCCTCTCTCCCTCCCTTTCTTTCCCTTCACCTTTCACTCCTGTCCGACCCATCGTACCATGCGGTTTTGTCTTGTTTTTTCCCAGGGCCGGTTCCATCTCCTTTCCCTCCCTCCCTCTCTCCCTCCCTCTAACCCTCCCTTCTTCCCTTCCTTCCTTTTCCCCCTCATGCCGCCTCGCCTTTGTCCCACCTCAATCCCTGCCTCCCTCCCTCCTTCCCCCCCCTTTTCCTGATCCCCCCAACAGATTCAGATGGGCCTTGTGAATGCCTACCTGCACGCCCACCAGTGGCGAAACGCCCTCACCTGTCTGGACGGCATCCGTCGGTCCCTCTCCCGGGCCGTGGAAGGGGAGGAAGGGAGGGAAGGAGGGAAAGGGGGAGGGAAGGAGGGCGAGGAAGAGAGACTGTTTCTGCACATGGCACAGGTGGAAGTTTTGCAGCGGATCGGCCGGGTCTTCTTGCAGGTGGGCAACGTCCAGGAAGCTCGGCGTTTTTGGAACCACGCGGAGATTTTGGTGCTCAAAGCCAAAAGCTGCGCCCTTAGCACGCAGCATTTCTCCTCCCAGGGCCATGAGGAGCAAGCCACGCCTGCCCTCCTTCCCCCCCGCCCTCCCTCCCGCCCTCCCTACTTCCTCGGTTGGGCCGAGTCCCAGGTGGGCATGGGGAAAGGGCTCTTAGCCGTGGCAGAAGGCCGGTGGGAGGACGCGCAAAGAAACTTTCAGAAGGTCGCGGCGGCCGAGAGGACCCGATTACTCGAGTGAGTGGGACGTAGGGAGTGGGGAAGAGGCATAAAAGCCGGAAGGAACTTCAGGAGGGGAGGCAGAGGGTACATTTTTTCTCCACGCAGACTTACATCCGGGTGGTTTCCCCAATACGTCCGTGACAGAGACCCCTTCGTTTTCGACCCAGCGCTCTCCCCCTCCCCCGGTTCCTCTGGCCCGTCCTCGCCTCCCTTCCCCTCCCCCTCGCCTTGGCCGTCCCTCCTCCTTCCCTCCCCAGAGGACAACCTCCTTCTTCCCGCCATCATCAACCTAGCAGTCCTCTCCTTGCATCGTGGCAACGTGCACGCGGCCATCCACATTTTGGAAAACTTCATCCGAGAAGACCCTCCCCGGAACATGACCGAGAACCTGGTGCTCAACCTCTCCTATTTCTACGACCTGGTCGGCGATAAGTACGTGCCCGTCCTTCGATTTTTTTCCTGTTCTGCCCTCCCTTCCCGCCCCCCCCTGGGGGCTTTCTCGTGTGGTGATGGGTGGTGTATGTCTGTTTGGAAAGAGAATCAACGAGGAATTTAGGGAGGAGGTGCATCTCTCCTTTTTCAATTTTCTCGCTATCATGCATTTGAATTCCGCTTTGGAAAGGAAAAACGTGTACGAAACAACTTTGTGCGAAGTAAGAGTTAAAGGCTTGTATTTTTCTCCCCTACCCTTCTTCCCTCTCTGAACAGAGCGAGCCGCGACGAAAAAATGAAAGTGCTTGAGGCTGTGGCCCGCCGTTTTCGATTGGACGACATCGAGGCACGATTTTTCAGCTAGGTGTCTGGGTGGAGAGGGGGCTCCTGAGGAGAAATTCTATGAAAGAATTGCGGGAGACAGCTGATTAGGACCCGTTGCCTCGCATGCCCGGTAGATTTTGCATGTTTTGGATAGCCAGAGTAATTCGGTTCTGATAAGAGAATTTCCGTCTCATATTTGACAGAGTTTGGCAAACGCTGGAGTTCTTGTTGCTTTTCTTCATCTTTGTCAGAATTATCTCCCAATATGCAAGTTCTATAAGCAGACCTTTCTCTCTATAAATTACTAATGACCTTGAACAGTGGGGCTTCTTCTATTGCATTGGTCATTCAGGCCTCTCGTATTCCATGTTCATTTGGAAGACAGCATGAGGGTTGCTCATGCGCATGTTTCATCGAAAGGCAATCATAGGTTTGTGACCGATATGTAAAGAGGGACGAACCCGACACCACTTTCGTTTCTCGCATTAAAATATCTGTGGTTGACCGCCTCTCAAAAGCAAAGAAACAGCTTGGAGCACACATGTGAGGTGCTGCGTCTTGTTCCATACGAATATCATGTGAGGGACAGCGTTCGTTCCCGGTTCCCACTTACCTCAAAATGAGTAACAAAACCGGTGCTTACTCTTAAAACTGTGGTGCTCCTCTCCATCCCCCGGCCATTTCCAAGCGTCCTGTTCCAGAAAGTGGTCTCCTCTCTTGTTCTTCATTATCCGCTCCTAGTCGTTCCACCGTAATTAAGGCGTGTCAACATCATGTCTATGTACGCGTCTGGACGGGTACCCCTTCTTTCCTTATCGCTCATTGTGATTTAAATTTAAAATCAAGTGCGAGAGCCTTGAGGATATAGGACCTGCAAGAATTGTCCGAGCTCTGCAGGGTTGTAGCCGTTGCATTCTTTAACTGAAGGGAGTCGTAGTGCAGGCAGTTCAACGGATCCCTGCTTGCGACTGCCTTCGCCAGCTTGTGCGATCCTGTTCAGCCCATTCATCTCCTCCGTACCTTTGTCCTCTGACTGCGGGATACTGCTATTGAGAAGGTTTGCAGGGATCAGGAATGCTTCGTCGTATACACCTTCTTCTTCTTCCTTCTCTTCTTCTGTTTCGGCTATTCCTCTTTCTCTCGCTCGTTCGAATGTGACGACGCCAGAGGTAAGAGTCCGTGTTTTGGGGGTCTCCGCAATGACGAGCGCTGGCACTTTCTCCTCAAGCTCTAAATTGAGCAGAGCAGGACGATCCGGTACGAAGGGAGGACGCATAGGATCTAAGGCTTTTGGGCCCTGGTCATGCTCCCGAATTTTGAATGGCGGGAATGGAGGACAAGAATGTCTCTTTACTTCGAGCGGAGGCCGATGAACATGCCCGGTCTCGGGTGGCATCGAAGGCGGTTGCCAACCTGGTGGTGGCTGAGGAATGATATGAGGGTCACGCCGCTGCTGCGTGTTTTCTGGCATGCGCTGCTCGAAATTGACTAAATTCTGGTCGTACTCTGTTTGACGTTGTGGATGCGGGTATGGTGGCAGGGGTACCCTACGCCCACACACGCAATGAAATTCCCAGGGCGGGTTTTGCGGGACCAAATGGGGCTCATGCTCGCCGGGGAAGGGTCGAGGCTGTTGGTTTTCTTGAGGCCGATACATGGATGGATGTGGTCGATTGTAATGGTCGACTCGATTTGGCTGATAATACTGTTGCTCTTGTAGTTGTGGAGCTTGTTGTGCTAGAGCCCGTGGAAGAGGTCGCTGTTGCGACTGCTGCTGCCGTTCCGGTCGTGATTGTGGTTGCGTATATTGCTGCGGCCACGGCTGCTGCTGCTGATGTTCGCGTGGGTGTGATGTTTGTTGCTCTAGCAGATAACGGTTCTTCTCTTGTTGCTCCATCAGGTGGTGGTGTTGTTGTTGTTGCTGCTGCTGCTGCTGCTGCTGCTGCTGCTGCCGCTGCCGCTGCCGCTGCTTCCGCTGCTGATATTGCCATTGATGGTGTTGTTGTTGTTGCTCAAGCTCAAGCTGTTGTTCGCCTTTTTGATTTTCCTGATTGAACAGAAGTTGATGGTTGCGTCGCTCCCAGACCGGCTCGATCGGACGCTGTACAATTGGACTAGAGGGCTGCCCAGCACACCTAACACATGGACAAGGCCCTCCTTGACCCGGAAGCAATGGGGGATACAACTCGTAACATATTCGCGTGTCAGGCGTCAAAACGCCTGGCGCGTCCATGTTGGCAGCACTTACTCTTGAAAAGAAGCCGTGTGTATTTTGTGTAACGGCGGAAAACGAAATAGAGATATAAACGATAATGGTAACGTCTCATCGCGCGCCCCAATGAACGCCGAATGCCCCCGACGAGAACTATAAAAGAAAAGCAATATCATATTGTGCGGATCTTGGCGAGCACAAAATGATTCCCGTGCCAGACTCTTATAATCAATAGGCGGTTAGTAGAATAGGCGGGCCCATGCAGGGCATCTCAGTGGACCTCCTCCATGCCCGGTTTGGACACGTTACGTCACCGCAACTTCAGTCTTCTTTTCCCTCCTTTTTTGTCTAACCTTAACTTCACAAATGCTTTGCCACTTCCACAGGACACTGCGAACACCACACTGTGTCTCCATGTCTGACTCTTTGCTTATCATATGCTGTGATGACCTGTTTTTTGTTTGCTTGCATTTTATGGTGGACGGACTTTAAGGAGCAGCGTAATGCTCTGTCAACAGTAAAACCAACAGCCGAGTACTTCTCAATACTTCAGGCAGCATTTTTCCTCCTTTAATGATGCATGAATACACGCCTAGGATGTCACATCCAATTCTTATACCTTTTCACGATACAATCATCGAAATTGATTCATGGGCGTGAAAATCAGACGTAGGACCGAGGCAAATGCACGTGTCAAAACGTAAGTCCCAAACCGAGTTCCTCTCGGTCAAATAATTTAAATGTCGATTCAAATTGCATGTGTGCCATGGAACAGGCGGCCATTTTATCATTTCGTCTGGTATTGTAGGTTTCATTACTATCTGCACTCATCACTACACGACAATGTCCACATGTGGGAGAAATGGGCATTGAAGATGATTTGATTTCAGTTTGGACATAAATTGGCAGCGTTCCTCCAATAAGTGCCTGGCTGGTGATTGGTACGAGCATTCTCAAATCGACCGCTACTTGGACGCTGGATGCCATGAGACGATGGTATCATCAACAAGCATGCGTGACATGACTTGATGAAATTCTTCGCGAATTATTTAGATGAAATGGGTGCGCTTGACGCTGCTTTCATGAAGTACATGAGGTCTGGGATCGGCTAAAGGTGGTAGCCTCACTCTTGCAAGTTGGTCTTTCGCTCTCCTCCAATCCAAATTTACATCACATCCGCCAACCACGTATGGAGCATATGGGAGTACATGTCTACGTCGAAGAAGCGGTTCGCAGCACCTTCTTCAACGGTCAAAACATCCCCGTCTGGGATGCCATCAGGATGGTGACATGGCATTTTACCTAGCCTGCCCCTCCTGTCGCCACCTTTGACGCACGAATATTGCGAGCTCTCTACTAGTTTCCATCACTCTATACTCATGTCACCTATCAAAAACCAAATCGGGTATTATGCGTCGAAGTGAGCTTTATGAGAGTGCAGGCGAAGAGTTTAATGCTTAAATGAATGCCTTTTCGATAATTTTTGGTCTTGTTTTTGCGTGGACTGAAGATGGCAGGTAATATACACATGGAGATCAACTGTACGAACTTGGTCAAGGTCACGCTTCTTTAATTCATGCTCGTATATCTTCGAATCATCCCTAATCGGGTTGTGTTATCACAGTCCAAGTTTTTCACAGCATGAGGTCACTAACAAGGCGTAAATTCCAATGCCCTCCCTCGAACCTCCCCCCCTTGACCACAGGCCATAATGGACACGATAAGTAGAATAATCTGCTCGCGCCCAGGAAGCCGCGTCTTCGTCTGTAATGGTCTTTTGACGTCATGGCATGCCTCCCTTGCACGTGCACAGAAGCAAGATGATACTACGGGGCGGTAAGAATTGGCTCTTACAGATATGAGGGTTCCGTACAGTGAGAGGTGCATCCTCTCATATGTTGCACATGTTGTGAGGTATGGAATTCGAAAAACGGATACACGATCTGGAGCCCATGCTTTCTTGGGAGAAGCAAACCAAAAACTGACTCGTTTCTTGACCAGGCTCTCTGACTATGTGTATTTTCGTTTATGGCTTTGTTTCCTTTACTTGGTGATGCGGAATCATGTGTCGTTCTTAATCACATGCGCGCTTGTGGCATGGGCACATGAAACAGCGTGAGGCTAATAATGCGCCAACTTTGTCGACATCGACTGTTCGGAAGTTACACTTTCTTCCCCCCTTTCAAACAACTTTTGACGAACGGTTAACAATGCCATAATACCCGTCCGCATTCCGAAACCAAGCGCATAAAAAGCAAAGTAAACGAAGCGCACCAGTCAAAGAATGGCAACAAACTTCGTCAAATCAGGTTTTGGTAGCAAGTGCTACAAATTATTACAATTTGAAGCATCGTGAAATGTCGGTTGGTTAGGGCGGAAACCGTCCTTCCCTCCCGCAAGTAGCTGAGTACCACACGCATACTTTATCTGCCGTGAAGATTCCTTTTATGCAATGCTCAATTTAGCACGTATATGTATATATACGTGTCACAGCGTCAGGTGGGGACAAGGAAGCCCTTGCAAACGATACACAGCCATCGGACGTCAAAGTTCTAAGCTTAAGTAAGCGGGGCGGGAATTTTTGAACTTCATGGCGGGCGCGAACTCGTTGACAGAAAAAGGAGCGTAAAAAGCTCGTTTAAAGTCCAACAAAAATGTTATTGCCACTATTGAATGTATACGAAACTCGAGCATGTATGCACTATATGTATCAGAGTTGTAACAAAACGATGCTCATGCATCATTTAATCAATAAGTTGATTCTCCAAAATGACCTGTAAGTGAGCCTTACTTTGCCATTACTTTTCCCCCCTTTCTGGTTCAATAACTTTAAAGTGAGGGGGGGAAGAATGCATATACCAAATTTGAGTATCCAAGTTTCCTTTTCTTTCTGATTTCTCGCGTTTTCAGATCGAAAAAGCTCTATAGCCCAGACACGATCAACTCTCAACGACAATGTAAAGAACATTTTTGATTGAGTATTTCCAGAATAGTCGGGTCATATCAAGGAAAGTACATTCATGAGTTGGAGATTTCCACTACCTTTGTTACTATTAGAATCTGATCTCAGTGGCAATTTTCCAATTACTTTATATTTTTTTGGCCACGAGCATTCGTACAAAAGCAATGAACAACGCCTACTTGACGTAATTGCGAGGCAAATGATCGAACAGGATTTCTTCTGGTGGTCGCCATTTGAGACGAGCAAGGTCATAAAACGCATTGTACTGTTTTATTCGCCCTTTATTTTTATCCTTTGGAATTGTTTTAACTCAAGCGAATCACCTTTTTCGCTTTTGGTGATCCTTCAACCTCAGTACCATCGCATGCTTCTATTGAATTGTCAGGCGCATGTCGTTTATTTGACGATAAGTTCGATTGATTTAAAAAATCGCCGCACTCCACCATTTGTTTATTTGTCACGGATGCTACGGGTGGTGTCAAATCACTTCCTCCATCTTTTGTTTCTATTGAAATGTCAGCGTCCGCGCTTATCCTGGAGTTCTTCGCTAATGACGAACCACTCGATGAAAGTGCTTTGGAGGAAGAGGCTTGTGGATAGCCGGGCGAGATAATTGAGGCAGGAATTCGAGAGATGCTGGCAGCGGGAGAACCCAGGCCTAACATCCATGGCTCGCCTGCTCTATTAGGGGTGGGCTATAGTGTGGCATGATTGTAAGAGGGTTGCCGGAAATCCTTGAAATGAATCTTGACCCAATATATTTTTTTCAACTGGATGCTCTTCTCTCTATTTTCACCACAAAAAAATGTCATCCTCTTTCACGCATCGCATGCCATTTCTTTTGCTATGCTATGACGATCAACATATATTACGTAAAGGGTAATGTTGTCCAAATTCAACACATTATGCGTTGTGTATCAAGATCACGAAACTCATCTTTGTATCATAGCGTCGCAAGACAGTTACACAAATCTACCAGATTAAGAAATGACAAATTTTAAGCACAAGGGATAGTTTTGTCTCGCGTACCTGCATGGCATTGGTGTCGTTGGTGGGAATAAGCTCACGCGGGACTTGTACCTATATGTTATTCCACAAACGACAATAGAGTGCCGGGGTTGAGACGGCTGAGCGCGTGATGCCATTGTCGCAAAGAAAGCACAGTCATGGAACACCTATGAACACCCATTAATATGAAAGCATGGCGAACCATCCCTATCTTTGTTGCACGCGCGCTCCTTCATTATAATAAGAACAACTTCTCATGCGTGTACTGCTCAATATCTTGTTCAATTCTGGGTACTTCAAACCGGCAAAGCTTTCGTAGACGTACCGCAGGCTTCCCTCTGATATGCATCCGCGAGAAGCTTGACGGGTCTCGCACAGGCAAGTTGATGAGCATCTTGTTACTCATGCAAATGATTACTTTAGCCTGAAATAATAAAGCAGGTGATGGAAGACACTGGTGAGGATTGTAAGCGCGAGAACTTTTGTAATCTATGGAATCCTACCGTCGAAAGGGCTCTTCCAACCGTCAAAGTGGCTGTGGATGAGGACCCAACGCCTGGCAATTGCATCATCACATTGCAAGCAAAGGCGTAGAAAGTATCTCAATCAATCATTCCTCATGTCGACGGATCAGTATGCATGTGTACCACCGCCTTTTTTGCCAGCACCACGCCTCAGCCCCCCAACGTTCGCCTTCGCCCGCCCCGAGAAACGGTTTTTCGTTTTCTTGGCGATAGACCCGCCCTCTGCTTTCTTTGTAAAAGGTCTTTTGTCCTCGATTTTGAGACGGGTACTCTTTTGAATCAAGGGCACAAATAGGAAGCATTAATTGTATATATTCTACCGGACAAGCCTCCCAACGAGCTTTTCTGATGATGTGTCAAGATTAGAATCCAATTCACCCTTACCAGCTCAATTAGATCGCGTTGTTGCCAATCCACAACCGCGTGTGCTTTTTGACGGAAGTTTCCCATCACTGCGGATGTACCACACTTGAAAATAAATGACATGCTCCTTTCCTCCGCATTGATCTTGAATTCAATTTTATGTAGAGCTACCAATCTACCAATCAAGCCACCTACAGGGCGCGGATCTTCATCGCTCGGGATTTATTGCCTGCACGGTCACCTGATTATTAGTTTCCGCCTTGTTATGATCATAGCGGTAATCTCCACCGGCTTGTGCAATTCAAAAAACTAAATAAAATAATAGATTCTGCCATGCGGCTGAAGCATGTCCTATTTGCTCGTTGTAGCTTTTGCCATCACTCTCCTCTCCGTGATTCTTTAATGCTGACGTCGTGTTACACTTATCCTTACAGAAAAATACCTTTAATATCAATCTCTTGCGTTCCAGCAATATCAGCCATGCCCACAGGAATGCACTTTACAAGTATGTATATTCTTTAGTAAGAGTGAGCAGCTGTCGGTGATATTTATCCCCCCTTCCGTCCCTTAGAACAGATGCAGCGACTCCTCCTTACATTCTTATAATCCCTTTTACTTTTCCAAACGACCCTACTTTTTCAATCCACTGCTTTAAGTTCCTACTTTTTACTATCTTGTTTCGCAGCCCTCCTGCCTTCGCCTCCCTCAAACACCTTCGTCTTTCGCCTTCCGTTTTCATGCCTCCGCGCCTTTGAGAGGGAATTTTGTCGATTCTGCCCTTTCTGTCTCCTGACATTTTGTTTTTAGTTCGTCTCCCCTCCTCCATGCTCTGCAGGAGGGGGCGGAGAGGGAGGAGGGCGGGAGGGAGAAGAGGAAAGGGGTTGGAAGGGTGCGGGACTTCGAGGGCGAGGGGCGGGCAGAGCTGCGGGGAAGGCAGAAGATGGATTGGGGTGAGTGAAAGAGGGAGGAGGAGAAGGAGGAGGAAGAGGGGGGGAAAGAGGAGGCAGAGATGGAGGAGGAGGAGGAAGAGGAGGAAGAGGAGCTGAAGTCGATGAAGGAGGGGAAAGCGACGACACCTGCTCCACTCGAGACGATGGAGGGCACGGAGGAAGGGGAGGAGGAGGTAGCGGTAGAGGGACCGGGGGAGGGGAGAGAAAAGCAGAGGGAGGCGCACATGCCTTTTCGCCCTCGACGACCATCCCAGTCTCCCAATCGAACCGCGAGCCGCTCCCCTTTCCACCCTCCTCCCCTCCCTCCTTCCCTCCCTCCTTCCCTCCCTTCTTCCTTCCCTTCTTCCCGCCCAAGCCTTCCTCGCCCACGGGCGTACCCGGCCCCGACGTGGGCGGCGCCTTCGCAGGCAGACTCTCCTCCCGCTTTCCCCGCTTCCCTCCCTTCTTCCCTCCCTCGGAGGCTTCCCGCTGGATCTTCACCTTGACCACTTCGACGTCGCAGCACAAGGTCCCCCGGTAAGCCGTGTGCTTCGTCAGACTTGCCGTCACTCGTTTCTTCCTCCCCTTGCCCCCCATCCCTCCCCCGCTCCCTCCCCCCCCTCCCCCCGGCCGGGGCAAGGCCAGCACGGCCTCGGCGAGCTCCCCCCCGTTCACGTCGATGAGCTTCAGGAGGGTGTGCAAGGACCCGCCTATCTTGATCGCCGCCGAGACCACGATCCCTTCCTCAGAGGTGGCCTGCCGCCATTCGTGGTGGCTCGTGCTCTTCAACAGCCCTTTCCGTTCCCGGCTCCACGTGGACCATTCGTGGCAGATGGTCGCGTCCAAGTACTCCAAGGTCCGGTGCGTATGCTCGAGTTGGTTTTCGCTGGGCAAGGGGAACAGCACGGCCAGCCGCCCGACTTTCCGCTGCGTGTAGGGGAGTTTGAACCCGCCCCCGCCCATGCCGGAACCCCGGGTGCCCTCCCCGTCCCCGACGTGGGAGGGCGGGAGGGAGGACGGGAGGGAGGGCGGAAGGGAGGGCGGGAGGGAGGGCGGGAGGGAGGGCGGGGGGCAGGGGGCACCTCCTGGGTGGCATGTCCTCCTCCGCCCTCTCCGCCGACCTCCCCTTCCCCGCTCGCTTCTTCCCGCCCCCCTTCCCCTCCTTGGCCCTGCAGCATCCCCATGGGCCGGGGGGAATCTTTGTTCGAGGGAAGCGAGGAGAGGGAGGGAGGGAGGGAGGGAGGGAGGGAGGGAGGCGGTTCCAAGGTGATGCTCATGTTGCTCAGCTTCACGTAGAAGACCAGGAGGGGCACCGAGGGTGAGGACAAGGACTCGCTGGCTCGGCGGGAGGTCGGTCCCGAACGAGGGGCGGGGAGGGAGGCAGGGGTGGAGGAAGGGGTGGAGGCAGGGCTGGTCGTGGAGGAGGCAAGAAATCTCCCACTTCCCCACCCGAACGTCAGACCTCCCCCCGGTGAGAGGCTGGAGAATTTGAACTTAGGTGTGGAAGGGAGGGAGAGGGAGGGGCGTCTAGAAAGCCTCGCGGCGGGGCCAGGGGGGAGGGGGGGGGGGAGGGAGGTGGTCAGCAGGGTGGGAGCAGAAAGCGTCGAAGACGCAGGTAAATGGAGCAGGGTCGAAGCCATGGATCCCCTTTCTCCCGACGAACCAGGGGCAGAGAGTTTATCTGCCTCCAGGTTCTGCGAAAGGGGCATGCCCGCCCGCCCTTCTGCCCTCCCTCCCTCCCGCCCTCCCTCCCGCCCTCCCTCCCGGGCCTGGGCTGGCGCCGGCTGGAGAAGGGCTGGCGCGGAGGACGGGGTCGATGACTGGGTGGTAGGGCAGCCAGCAATGGCCTTTACCGCCGCTGCGGCCGCTGTTTCCACGTCCAGTCTCCGGATCGAGGGCGTGGCCCGGATCCCTCCGTGGCTGCCCTCGCTCCTCCGCAAGCCTTTCTTGACTATGTCGCTCCCGCCATTTCCCCCCGTGTGGCTGGTTCCGTTGAAGAAGGAGGAGACCTTGTTCTTCATCATGGCCGTCGGAGACCGGGGAGGGAGGGGTAAGAGAGGGGCGCGGGGAGTGTACGCCTGGAGGTAAGCGCGGTGCATGTTGAGGGCGGGGCGGAGGTCGAGGTGGAGGACGGCGGAGACGGGCCGATGGTCGCTTTCCCACAAGGCATCGCACAACTCGTAGGATTGGAAGGACAAGGCGTTCGCCACGTCGGGGAGGGAGTGGAGCCAGATCCGATCCGTATAACTCGGTACCCGGACTTTGTAGAGGGCGGCGGCTTCGACCGAGGTCAAGGCGGAGGGCTGCGCGGCGCTGGAGACAGCGGCATGGGCCACAGTGGTGTTGGAGGTCGCTTCGTACCGCATCCTCCCGCCCCCGCCCCGGTTGTCGTAGTCGTCCTCATCCGCCGGCGTGGGTCCTCCGACCTCCACGCCCTCCCTTCCTTTCCCAGTGCTCGTGCCCTCCCCCCCTTCCCCTCCGCCCCCCCCTCGCTCCCGCCCTCCCCCCTCAGGCACCACCTCGATCTCCACCGTCTTCCCCGCCGCATCCAGGTAGGTCGAGTACGCCTTTTTCAACACCTGCACGTCCGTATAGTCGTGGGCGTCGCCCTTCTCACCTCGGACCCGCCGGTAGGAGGGCGGGAAGGAGATGGGGTGCTCCCGGAAGCCGTGAAGGACCGCGCCCGCGGATTGATTCTTCCTTAACTCGTCACGGGTTTCGACCAGATTGTCCCAGTGCAGGCAGGGCCGGGCGGGGGCTGCCCGCGCCTCCACTCCCTGGTACCGGACCTGGAGCCAGTCCCACCCTCCCTCTGCCCCGCCCTCCGCCCCGCCCTCCGCCCCGCTCTCGTCGTCGCTACTGCTGCTCGAGTATCCTTCCAGGGCCACGCTGCTGCAGCGACTGAGGTTGTGCCCGTGGGCGGGGCCTGGGGAGGACTCGGAGAGAAGGCGGGCCGGCGTGGAGGAAGAGGAGGAGGATGACGGGGACCAAGGAGGCTCCTCCCCCCGCCCCTCCCTCCCGCCCTCCTCCCTCCCTGCTTGCTCCTTATCTTTGGCTCCAGGTGCCAGCTCCCGACGGCACCGGCGCCGGCTGTCCCTCTTGGCCTTCCGGGCAGACTCGGCGATAGCCTCCAGGACCTCCTCGGGTGTGCCCAGCATGCGGTCTGAGGGGGGGGAAGAGGGAAGGAGGGAGGGAGGGAGGGGGAAAGGGAGGGAGGGAGAGAGGGAGGAGGAAAAATGAGGAGAAAGTGCAAAAAGCACACGCGTGGAGGGGCGGGTTGGGCCACGCAAAATGGTGGGCCGGGGAAGAG
>SDOX01000012.1:33892-45014 GCA_004565275.1 Nannochloropsis salina CCMP1776 | reverse complement strand
ACCCTCCCACCCTTCCTCAGCGTGGTCCGGTCTCCTTTCCCGCCTTGTCCCTCCCCCTTACCTCAGATTCGCGTTCCGCTTCTCCACCTTACTCCGCCGAGAGCCGTCGGCGGGCAGGTGGGCAGCAGCCACGACCAGAGTGGACTGATGGTAGCGGAAGGGGAGGCAGACCGCCCCCTTGTTTCCCGCGCGGCACACGAGGAGGTTTTTCCCCTGCAACACCTGCTGCCCCCCCGCCTTGGGCACCGCTGTCATTTCGAAGACGCCGCGTTCCACGTCCTCCGTCCTGGCGTACACCAGGAGGGCGATCGCCCCCAAGCGTTCGGCCAACGCCGTGCCGTTTCCCACCACACTGATCTCCTGCCCATACATTTGAAAAGCGGCGGGACCTCCCAAATGCGTGTGCAAAAGCTGTTTCAGGGCTTGCAGACCCTTCAATTCCTGGACACCAATGATGTAGAGGTGGTGGTGGAGGGGTATCCAGGCGTGGAGGAAGGAGGGGGAAGGGAGGGAGGAGGAAAGGGCAGAGGGGGGGAGGGAGCCGCAGTTGTAGGTGGAAACGAAGATGCTGGCCGTGAGGGGTGGGGTGGGGGGCGGGAGGGCGGGGGGAAGGGCGGGGGAGAGGAGGGCGTTGGAGGAAGCAGCCCGCAGAGGTGGGGGTCGCGCATGGCGCCGACCGGGGAGGGGAAGACGCAGGGAAGAGGAGGTGGACAGGGAGGCCTGGGCCGGGAGGGAGGGTGCACGGCCTTTGGCCCTGTCCTCCGCTTCTTCCGTGCCGTCGCCGTCTCCTCGGTGCTTTTCGGCGGCGGAGAAACCGGCATGCCCGACAAAGCCCGGGCCGTTGGTCCTCCCTCTCCCCGACACGTCCGTGGCTGCCCCTGCCACCGGTTTCGGAGCCAGGGCGCTTGCGGTGCCGAGAAGCTCCTTCGCCATGGAGGTCAAGCAGGTGCTTGTCCCCACGGTACCGCCCCCCCTCTCTTCCCCGCCTTCCTTCCCCATCTCCACTTCCCAGATTCCTTCCCCCGTGCCTCCCCCACCTGCGGCCCGCCCTTCCTGCTTCTTCCCGCTTCCCTGGCCAGCCCCCTCCTTGCACACCTGTCCTTTCCCGTTCATAGAATTCAAATTTGAATTCAAATGAAAATACCTGCTCCCCCGGCGCCCTTCCTCCATCGCCTTCTCCCTCCTGCCTGCCTCCTTCCACTCTTCCTCCCCGCCATCCTCCTCCTTGTCCAACCAGACGATGTCGTCCTCGTCCACGTCCTTCCCTTCCCCTTCCCCCTTGAACCCGCCCTCCCCCCCGCCCTCCCCTTCCTCCACCGGCTGGTCCAAGTCCACGCTCTCGAGGGAGGGCCCTGCCCCCTTCTTTCGCCCGTATTTTCCCATTTTTAAACGGCTGCTCAAAACGGCGGTTACCGAGCCGTAGACGAGAGAGTCCCACAAGCCCATGGAGGGTTTGGAGATGACCTGTATGCATTAGCGGGACAAGAAGGGGTGAAATGGATGAGAAACCTGGGAAGCATGGGGAGGGAGGGAGGGAGGGGAGGAGGGAGGGAGGGAGGGCAAGGGGAGGTCGCGGGGGAGGGAGGGGAGGTACACAAAGAGCCAAAAGACCAGGGCGGGAGGGAGGGCGTGCGGGCCCGACACACGTACGTGGAGGAAGAGGAGGAAAGGATTGGTGTGCCCGCCCATCTGCACGGTCCGATTGATCATAGGGAAGGTCCAGGTGCCGAGAAAGCAGAGGAGGTAAAGCATGAGCTTCCGGCCGACGCGGAGGCGGGCGGCGGCCTGACGGACCGAGTGTGAGGAGCCTTTCTTGGGCGTGATGACCACGCGCCGGTAGACCTGAGGGAGGGAGGGAGGGAGGGAGGGTGGGAGGGAGGGGCATGAGGGAGGGCGGGCGGGAGGGGTCCCGCCACGGGAGGACGGGAGGGAAGAAGGGGAGGGCGGGAGGGAGGGCGGGAGGGAGGGGACTGCCCCGATATCCGAACCTGAATGAAAACCCAAGAGACCCAGAGCATGGAGGGGTAGACATAGATATAGACGGAGCCAAAGCGGGCCCAGGGCATGTACTTGGGGATCCAGCACCAGAGGTCCGCCGAGCCGTCCATTGGGGCGACGGCCAGGCGCCAGAAGGCGGTGTTGGCGAGGGCGAAGAGGACGATGACGACAACGGCCGGGTGGAGCTGGCGGCGAAGCGTGTTCGTGTCGGTCTTGAGGAGGATCCAGCGGTAGACCTGGGGGAAGGAGGGGGGGAGGGAGGGAGGGAGGGAGGGTCGGAACCAGGGGAGGGACGGAAAGGCAAGGGAGGGAGGGAGGAAGGGAGGGAGGGAAGGCGCACCTGCAGGGCCATGAAGCTGTTCCAGAGGACGATCATGACCTCGAGGGCGGTGATGGCGATCCCCTGGGCGTCACACAGCCAGGGATGGCCGAAGGTGGTGCGAGAGAGGACCATGGGGATTGCGTCCAGGAGGTCGAAGACGAAGAGGACGATGGTCATGTGCGCGTGGAAACGGAGGGGTTCCTTGGCACTGGTGCGGAAGGAAGGGAGGGCGGGCGGGAGGAAGGGAGGGCGGGCGGGAGGAAGCGTGAGCCGGCGAGCAAATGCACGGATCCCTCCCAAGGACATCACCCCCTCTCCCTCCCCCAAACCTGCCAACTCCGCGCTTCCCCCCTTCCCGCCGTCCTCTCCCTCCCTCCTTACATGATATGGTCGTAGGCCAAGGCCATGAGGGAAATGGTGAGCCCGGCGATGGAGATGCCCGCTTCGGCCTGGACCATCGTCACGATGGTGGCTGGCGCCAGCATGGGAAAGGGCGGTAGATTACCCATTATTCCTCCTCACCCTCCCTCTCCGCCTTTCCACCCGGTCCCTGGCTGACTAAGGTTACAACTAGCGGCTTAGCTCTGCGTAATGATGGGCATGGGATGGAAGACGATTTTGTCGAGGGGTGGGGAAGGTTCACGGTCACTTGGAGGGGTGGTGATGGCGATGTCAGCCCACTGTGTCGTTTCCTCGTTTGGTTATTGCCGCACGGAACGCTCCCTTACTGGCGTAGCCCTCGATTGGAGTCTTAGAGCTGCCTGTGTTATGAGTTCGTCGGGGGAGGGTGCGTGAGAGGCTGGGAAACACGTGCAAGAGCTCCATGCCGTGAGGTTCAGAACCCCCGTGCTTCCGAAAGGGTAGTAGTCCTGCCACAGCGTGGGATCCATGCATCTCCGCATCGACACCCCAAAAAGAGCAGTGTGGGTCTATTTAGCTCTTGATCATTCACACAGGAGTGCCAACGCTGGGTAAAAGGTCTCTCCGCTGTTTTATGTCAAGGCCCCCAGTGCTTGAGCACGGCGTACACGTAAGCGTAGGAATGCTCCCGCCAAGCTTCGAATCTGCCATAGGGCAATTACAAGCCCTGTTATGGTATTTAAAGGTCAAGCACAGCGCGGTAGAGGTGTTGCTGACCCTTGAATAGTCTGTCGGAGGACCGACGGCGGGTAAGCATTTCGACCATGTTTACTGGTCAATTCCCAAAGGGTGGAAAGAAGACTGAGTAGATGTGGGGGAGGGCAAGATATTCTCTGGTCCTTTTCAAGACTCGCACTCTTGACGTTGACCATGCGGGCTCTACACAGTGAATGGGATACATGCTCTCCAGCACATTGGAAAGAAGGGGACACCCATCGAAAGGCTTCGTTTTCGGACTCGGATGCTTGTATTTTGGAAACTTATGCCGGCACTTTTAACATCGTTCAGCCAGGAGCTCAGCTATCAGTTACGAGCTGCGCCTTGTAGCCCGTCGACTTTGAAACCACTCATTCACGATGGACAAATTGACCACGTGGCATTGGAGATGTGAATGTTCGTCAAAATATCTGCTGAAATGTGCCCGCTGATCAAAAGGCTTGTTTTGCTGCTCTTGGGGGGCTTGTTTATGGGATGCGGTGCCCTCGTTGCCGGCAGGTAGAGGAGTTGATGTTGCTGTACAACCTACGACATGGACTTGGTTAGAGCCACGTAAGAATGCCACGCGGACAGAGAATGCTTGTATGAGATTATGGAACCAAGTTTCCGCTAGAAATGCGTTGCGTGTTTTGGCTATTGGTTAAGACACGCAGTTCGAGCGGAACTAATCCAATTAGTCCACAACTTGGGAATCGCTTTGATCATCCCGAACATAATTTCAACGCACCCCACCCCAACAATTTGATCCCTTTTCCAACCAATAAGTACAGCTGAGAACTAGCCGATGCCATAAAAGAAATGCCATGCGCTTCCCCCGGACCCCGCCCCGAGGGGCTCCAAGCTCCTGTCACCTTGCGCCTGTTGGTCGTCGCCTCCCCCACCTTCGATACAGCCATGGCCCTGACGGCCTGGAAAGTCGTGGAAAATGTATCCTGTGAACGTGCCAAGTCTCGGGTGCATGCCCGGAGCCCGGTTTTCACTGCGTCCGGGAATGCTTCGTCCCGTGGAAGCAGGTTTGGCGCGGGCGAGGAAGGGATGGATTTGGAAGACGGGATGGAGGTCGAAGATCAAAAATTCGACCTTTTGTTGCTCCTGGGGACGTTCGCACATATGACACGGAGAAAGCGTGGGTCTCTTGCCCCGCATACCGGGAGGAATCAGACCGGTAGAATAAATAATGAAGGAGGGGAAGGGGAGGACGAGGAGGAAGGGAGATGGGAGGAGGTGGAGGAGGAGGAGGAGGTCCCAGGCCGGCTCCCAGCCTTGAATACAGAGACTTGGGTGGGCCAAGCGGCGGTGGAGGGGGATATGATCAATGTAGTAGCCTTGCTGGAGAATGTGGTGTGTCGGGCCTGTGTGGTGCCAGACAGGCGGGAACGGACCAAGGGCGGGGGGGACGGCGCGGGAAGAACGAATCGCGGGAGGGGAGGAAGGGAGGAGAAGGAGGTGTTGACGTCGACGGCATTGAACGTGCATGATGGCTGCGTCAAGCTGTCGACAGATTTGTATTTGGGCGGTTATGCGTACGAGGGAGGGAGGGGAGGGGGGCGGGAGGGAGGGAGGGAGGAAGAGGAGGAGGTGCTGGCACGGACGCTATGCGCGGCAGCACATTTGGCGGAGGAGGAGGGGGAGGAAGGGAGGAATGGATCGTGGAGAATGATGATGATGGAGCACCTTCCGGAGACAATGGCCTCCCCCTTAAGCCCGCCCTCCCTCCCTGCCTCTGCCCCTTCCTCCCTCCCTTCCCCGTCAATACCGGAGGACGCATCGCCGCGCGTGCTGCTCCGGATACGGCACCGAGAAGGTGTGGGAAAAGGGAATGTGGAGGAGGCAGGAGGTACTATCATTGTGGACCCGGGGGCCTTGGCGGACGGTCACTTTGCGGTGGTGACGCTGGGTCGAGGCGGGAGGGAAGGAGGGCGGGATGGAGGGAGGGAGGGTGGGTGGATGGTGAGAAAGGTAGAGTTGGAGAGATTGCCGTCGTTTCGCGTAGGGTGGGCCGAGAATTAGGCCGCAGGGAAGGGCGTGGTACAAGGGGAGGGCGGGTAGGTGGGAGGGAAAGTATGGCGTGAAAAGTGGGGAGGGTGAGCAGAAATATGGCGCGAAAAGCGGGGAGGGGTGCGCGGAAATATGGCGCGAAAAGTCAAGGCGGCCGGCCGCGGCCCCGTGCGCGCGAAGAGGGAAGGATGGGGAGGCTCCCAAAGTGCTTGAGAGGCGAGGATGTGGGGGCATTTGCGGTGATGAATTGTACTCTATGAAGCCTGGGGGAAAGGGATGGAAATAAAGGAGAGGCATATGCGGATGACACCAAAGCCTTGAAGACGCATGTTTTCGATGCCAGGACACGGCCCTTTTCAAGGCCGTCGACCACAGGCACGCCGTTTACCACTGGCATCACTGTCCCGACATCTCCTCTCGAGCCTCCCTTCATTTATTATTCGCGCATTTCTTCTTTTTTTCTCGTTATCCACACCTACCGCATCAATCAGTCGTCCCCACACCCATATGTACACCTGTCCTTCGAACAACCGCCCTTGTCCACTGCAACAGTCTCCGACACAGATCCACGCACATTTTTGGTCTCACAGGGAAGACTTTCCATGTTGTGCACCCCTCCCTCCCTCCCTCCCTCCCTCCCTCCCTTCACTCCCAGGCCCGCCCCCCTCCAACCCCCCCCTTCCCCCCGCCTCCACCTCCACCGTGAAGTCGTAGTCGATGGTGGGGATGATGCTCTGGAGGAACTTCAAGAAAATGAAGAGGTAATGGTCCGTCCGCGGCACCCCCCCGCCCTCCGAATCATCCTCCCCCACCCCTCCCTTTCGCGCCAAATTCTGGGTGATGTTCTTCATGACCTTGGCGTGCTGGCAGGGGTGCACGGAGGCCTGCGGGACCCCTGTGTGCGGGTGTGTCTCGACGGTGACGGTCCGGTGGGCGTAGTCCTGCTGGACGTCTTCGAAGAGCGCTGAGGCGGACAGGGGGTGGCCCTCCTACGCCGAGACCGCGGTGGGGAGGGAGAAAGGGCGGGAGGGAGAGAGGGAGGGAGGGAGGGAGGGGGTGATGAATTGCGAAGGAAGGGGAGGGAGAGAAGGTGTGCCTCGTGGAAATGTTGTACAGGTGTTGTGCGAGGGTTGGGGAGGGTCTTTTGGGGGGAGGACAAGGAGGAAAGCGCCTCCCTCCCACGTCGGGGTTTTCGAGTCGCACGCACAGAGCCAAAGTGCAGGAAAGCAATGACCGACACAGAGGGGTGTACATGATGGAGACAGTCGAATGCAGGAGTTTCACGGTTGACAGACACCTTTCCCTCCTCCCCTCCCTCCTCCCCTTCCACCCCCGCTCCCTCCCCCCCTGCCTCACCTCGTCGTACCCTAGCAGCCAAGCTCTGGGCGTCTGGTAGTACTTGTCGTAGGTGATGGAGATATCGTACGACCGAGAGGCCACCAACAGACTCGTAGGTTCCTCGGTTTTTAGGTAAGATAACTGGTCTAGGGGAAGAGCCGCGACGTCCCTCCCCTCTGCCCCTCCACCCCCTCGCCCTCCCTCCCCCCCTTCTTCCCCCCCGCCTTCCCCGCCCACACCCAGCCCTGCCTCTTCGTACGTTGCCAAGTCTGCGTACCCTTCTTCTTCCCCTTCCTCCCCACCGCCCTCCCCACCGCCCTCCTTCGCTACCTCCGGGTCGTCTTTCAGAGCAAAGTGCTCGTCCACAATTTTGAGGGAAGCAACCCCTTTCCCCATCAATATCACACCCTTTCCCTCCTCCCCTCCTTCCTCCACCATGATATCCCTGTCCTTTTCTTCCTTTCTTCCTCCCTCTTCCCCTCCCAACAACACCACCACCCCCTCCTCCTCCCCCTCCTTCCCTCCCTCCCCTCCTTCCCCCCCTCTCTCCCGCACGTGGGTAGCCAACCACCCATCCTCCCCCGCCCCCTCCACCTCCTCCTCCTCTTCGTACTCCTCCTCAAACATCTTGGCCCTCCGGGCGCAGGGAACGTTGCGTGTCACCAGGTACTGTTTATCCACTGGCAGGTACGGCTTCCTTTTGGTCGGGTCCCCCCCTTCCCACGACCAAGTGGGACACCGGTACACCAGCTGATCGCCCGCCAGCACGAACTCATGAGGGGTCAACACTCCCCTGGGGGTTGAGAAGGAGCAGGGTCGATGAGGAAACTAGGAAAGAGGGGACCACCAGGCACGGGAGGGAGGGAAGCAGGGCCAAGACATGTCAAAAGGGGCAGCCAAGGACCAAAGGGGGCGGCACGCACCGTTCCATGAAAGCCGATTTGTCCAAAACAGGGTAGGCGTACTCCCGCACTCCTTTCAAAAAACTTGTGAGCTTTTGTGCCATGCCGCTTCCAGGGGTATATGTCACCGCGTGCGGTAGAACGCAGGATTCCGAGGTGTTGCTGCCAGGCCCTGAGGGCAAGGATTAAATAGTTCTTGACGCCCTTTCCTCCTTTTTGATCCTTGAAAATCGCTTCGTTGGCCTGTTCTCATGCATGACGCGGTGTGTTTGTGCCGACGTTGGTTGTGCAGTGGTCAGAACATAGGACTGTTGCATCCTCCTACATGTTGTTGCCATAGGACTGGGGCACTCTTTTTCAAGCCTCTTTCCAAACGCCGCATGGTGTGTTTGTGAACAAAATATGAAGCCAATCAAAGGGTCTTGCGTGCGTAGGATACACGAACCACGAACGATGGGAAACTAGTGCGAAGAGCACCTCTTGTTCAGGAACTTTTTCAGACCGGTTGCAGGTGGCTATCGTTTTTTTTCCTCCTTTCTATACGCACCGGCACGGGGGGTTAGCTTGAGCAGGTTGTCCGAGTGGTAGGGGACTTTTACTGGACGTTATTTAAGACGCACACTTTCCTCATTCGTCTGGTTCTCATGTATCCATTAATTGTACAGTCTTTCAGGTGCTGGCTGGTCTTGGGACTGGGGACATCGCCTGGTGTTTGGCCCTAAAAGACAGCCGTATACCCCTCCTTACCCTAGAAGCCGCTCGTACACCCAGCCATCCCCCCCTGCACTTATTTTAGTGTCCCTTCTCTCTTGGACCACCCATTGCTTACAAACAGCTTACTGAATCTTACACCATGCCGTACGCCTCGCTTCGGAACGCGATTCCACGCAAAACCAACAAGGAACGGAGCCAGCCTGCCGCCCGCAAGAAATTTGTGAGTATCTTCGTCATACCCAGTCACAAAACTTTCCACAAAGTGGCAAGGCAGGGCTGTCTGACCTTAACTTCGCTTAAAATGGCGTCAACGTATGCTTTTTGTTGACTTTTGTTTCCCTTCTTCCGTGGGGGGGCACCCACGTCGTTTTTTTTGGGTGTGTTCTCTTTCCGTCCAGGGCCTTTTGGAGAAGCACAAGGACTACGTCCAGCGCGCGAATGACTACAAAAGGAAGAGCAAAGCCTTGGCTTCGCTTCGGGAGAAGGCGGCGTTCCGAAACCCCGACGAATTTTATTTCGCCATGACCAAGGGGCAAACGAAAGGTAGGGCCACGGGAGAAGGCAATTTCCGATACGAATATCTGGAGTAGATTGTCGGGAACGAAAGGGGCTCTCATTCGCAGACAGAGGGAAAGCAGGATAGGCAAGCGGGAAACGCGGCGCAGACGGACGACTTTATTTCTCTGGCTTCATAAATTTCTTTGTTTTCCATGTAGAGGGTGTCCATCGTGTGCGACCCGCGGAGGCCTCCCTCCCCCACGACCACATCGCGCTGTTGAAGACCCAGGACATGCGCTACGTGACCATGAAGCGAGCGCTGGACGTGAAGGTACGGGGAAGAGAGGGAATTGTCGGGGCAAGGGTGTGGAAGGGTGGAGGGTGGCAGGGGAGGGAGGGAAAGAGGGCGTCGCCTGACATGGGGTTTTCTTTCCTGCGTCCCACCCACCTCACAGAAAGCGGAGAAGCTCCAAGCCGGCCTGCATTTTCTCACCGAGGAGGCGGCCAACAAGCACACTGTCTTCGTGGACACGGAGGTGCCTCCCTCCCTTCCTCACTCCCTTCCGCCTTCCTCCCTTCCTTTCCTCCCACTTGCTCTACCTCCCACCCTGCTTCTTCTTTCTTTTCCCGCTTTGCAAACGACATACGTTCTTTTGGTGACTGATTCATTTTATCGTCATCCCCTTATCGGTGTTTTCACGTCTCCTTTCTCCTTTCTCGAAGGCCGCCACGACCATCGCTTCCCCCCCCAAATGCTCGCATTTCCTTCGCCCCCGCCCATTGCATCATATGATAATTACACAACCATACACATACACACACATATACAGGCGGAGGTGGAGACCTTTGACCCCGCCAAGCACTTCGGGACCGACCCCGCGCTCGTCACGAGGGCCTTCAACAGACCGAAATTGGAGACGTTGGAGGTAGGGGGGGAGGGAGGGAGGAGGGAGGGAGGGAGGGAATCAGGAATTGGACCAATGGATAGGCGGGAAAATTATACCTGGCCGTGTTTCCGGTCTGGTTCTCCCCTCTTCCTGCGTCCTGCTTGTTGGAGGATGGCTCTAGCCCTCTGCGGACCATGGAAGCGACGTCGCAAAACACCGACAGGCACGACGCATGCCGCGAAAATGCCCGTGGAAGTCGGGCATTCTCGGGGGATTTCCGGGGAAGGCCATGCACCCATCCATTCCTTCCCTTCCCCCTTGCCTTTGTCCTCCTCAGACACCGGGAGCCGTCCTGGGCGTGGCGAACGTGGGGGAACTGAAAAAAGTCCGAAAAGCCCGGGAAAAGGCCTACACCGAGTTGGGGGAACGTTTGAAACGAAGCCTCTCCTTCAAGGAGGTGTTGGAACACATGCAGGTGGAGAAAAATGTGATGGTGAGGCTTCAGAGTCCCGTGGGAGCCCGCTGTTCTCGGAGGCCTCCCTCCTCCCCGACACGGCCCGGGCCCCTGTCCGCGTCGTCTTTATCGGGGGGGCGTGTGGAACTCTTGCCTTACTTTTCGTATTCTTCTCTCTCCTTACGACCATGGTCTGCCCGCAGATGCTTGTGGCGCTTGCATTTCCTTCACTGTTAGGGGTAGGATCATCCTGCTCACCTCCCTCCCTCCCTCCCTCCCTCCCCTCCCTCCCTCCCTCCCTCCCTCCAGGGCAAGGGCCGTAAACGGAAGGTGCAGGAGGCGGAGGATGGGAAACCCGCCGTCTTCAAGTGGAAACGGGAGCGAAGAAAATGAGGAGGGAAAGAGGTTTCATTGTCCTGTGTAAGAGGTTCATCGGCCTGTGCAAGAGGTTTCATTGTCCTGAGTGCAGGGGCGTGCCGGCCGCCGCCTGGGGGACAAGGGGAGGGAGGGAGGGAAGGAAGGAGGGGGGGAGGGAGGCGGTACTGCCCGTGCGGAGCAAGAGACGCAGAAAGAATAAAATCAAAGAAGAAACTATCTAGATATCAGCATCAGGATCTGCTTGCACGGACGATGCCCTTGTTCGCACATGGAAGTGTTTTATTTCGTTCCTGTCCAAATACATCAAAGGCACCTCCGGGTACGTTGCCACCAATTGTGCGCTCCTCCCACCCGCCCGTCCTTCCCCACCCCCAGCCCTTCTCTCAATCTATGATAAAATACGCGACCAAATCACCGATGGCCACCACGCCCGTGCATCGTTGCTGGGCATCAACGCACACCAACGTCTGGAATTTGACCTGGGGCAAAAAAGACG
>SDOX01000012.1:361-19534 GCA_004565275.1 Nannochloropsis salina CCMP1776 | reverse complement strand
CCCTCCCTCTCTCCCTCCCTCCCTCCCTCCCCTCCCTCCCTCCCTCCCTCCCTCCCTCCCTCCCTCCCTCCCTAGCTTCGCCGCCCAGATGGTCCAGGCGCACGAGGACTCACTCTACGCCTTTGACTCGTGGACGAGTCTGAACACAGCCACGGGGCTCGTCAAAAAGGTCACCACCAACCTCTACGAGGATGTGGCCAACGCGGACTACCAGGTAGGCGGGAGGGAGGGAGGGAGGGAGGGAGGGAGGATAAGGGTGGTAGGATTCCATCCGGATGGAGAGGTGACGCGGGGTCTGGAGGGTGAAGGATATATACCGTGTATATATGAGGTAGAGGAATCAATATATATTCGAGTTGCCAAGGACGCTGGAAGCACTTGAATTCCTCCTCATTTCGGACTCCCGCCGACCCTGTCCCCCATTCCCCTCCCTCCCTCCCTCCCTCCCCCATCGGCGTATCCCAGGTCCAGGCCAACTACAAAATGCTCACCGTGGAGGAGAACGCCAACATGCCGGTGCCACGAGGTGCGGCAAAGGAGGGGAGGAGGGAGGGAGGGAGGGAGGAAGGGAGGCGGAAATGGGAGGGACGCGACCAAGGGGCGGTTGGTTTGCGGCGACAGCATACCAGGTTCACCTTTTTTCCCCTCCTTTCCCTCCTTTCCCTCCTTCTCTCCCTCTTCGCAGGCATCACAGTGGACGGCGCCTACAAGCTCGCTACTGTCTCTTGGACGGCTCCGGCTGGGGACGAAGCCCCCGACTATGTGGTGGTGACCATCAAGACCAACAAGGTTGGCCCTCCCTCCTTGCCTTCCTCCCTCCCCCGTGCCTCCCGTGCTTCCTCCCTCCTTTCCCAAGCTTCTCGGCCCGCACCCCCTCCCACTCCCTAACTTCATCTCCCCCTCCCTCCCTCCCTCCCTCCCTCCCTCCCTCCAGGGCGCCGTCATCGTCAAAAGCGCCATGGTCACGGCCAACAAGGCGACCACAGACGTCCGTCTCCCCACCCAAGCAGAGACATACTTGGCAGAGCTGTCTTTCTACGACTCGACGCACGGCAATCGGGGGCCCCGCGCGACGAGCGTGAAATTCACCACCGCCGCCGCTCCTTCCAAGAAAAAGAAGGTGCGTGCAGGGGCTACCGAGGCTGTTCCACAGGGCGTCCGGGTCGCTTTTCGGACAAAAGATGGGGCGTTGGCTGACCCCTTGGCCCTGCCTCTTTGGTTCCCTCCCCTCCCTCCACCCTAATTTATGTCGTTGCCCTCTCCTTCTAGGAATGCATCTTCGACCCTTTCGAGCTCAAGATGAAAAAATCCGCGAAACCGGGCCTGGCCGAGAAGTACCAGCTGGCGATCGTCGGGGATTATCCCACAACTGTTCGACCGTTTCAGACCGTCAAACTGACCCTGGACGTGGTCTCGGAGGGACCCTCCACGTTGATGATCAACGTCCTTGCCAAAAGTGACTTCAGCTGGGCGGGAGGGAAAATCGTGCCGGGTGAGTTAAAAGAGAAGGGAAGGGAGGGCATTGACACCTGAATGCATGTTGCAATCTTGAGACTCGATGTGATTTGTTTACCCTCCTTCGCTTTCCCTTCCCGGTCGCGCCCCAGTTCCCCCCGGCGCCAACGGGCTGATGACGGTCCTCTTTGACATGGAAGGCGACTTGGTCGACAAGGAGGAGTACAGCTTTGACGCTCTCCTTCTCAAGGACGCCAAGGACTACAAATCGTGAGTTTACCCCCCCTTGTCCACCTCCCAACCCTATTTTCTCTCCCCCCGCGGTCGATTTCGTCTGCCCTCCCCTCCCCCATGAGACACCACCCACAAGTTCCCTCCCCCCCTCCCTCCCCCCCTCCCTCCCCCCCTCCCTCCACATCAGCGCCTACGTCTCCGACACGGTCAAGAAGGTCTTCGGGGTCCTTACTCCCGTGGCCCCTCCCTTGCCGGATCCTTTCCCACCGGCCACTCTCCCCGCTGCCGACATGGCGAAGCCCCAGCCAGGGGCACCGGTGGCTGTGGAAAAAGAACTCGATCCTGCCACGGGCGAGGTACTCAACTAGGGGGGATGAGTCAAGAGAGCGAGAGAGAGATTTTGGCGTAGAAAGAGCACGTGGGAGGCCCCTGATGGGACGAAGATCGGGAGAGCTTCTTGCGTGTAAAAGCCAAGAAACTATAGGGAAGAGTAAGGGGTTCATAGTAGATTAGGGGCCGGGGGGGGTGTTATGTGACGTTTGAGGGGGGGGAGGAAGTGGGAGAAAGTAGCGAAATCGGCGGGGGAAAAGGGAGAGGAGAGGGGACATGGTGAAGGTAGCGAGAAGTCTGTACAGACGTGAGTTCAGCACCTACATGCTCGAGTAAGGATGAAAAAGAGGGCTTAGAAACTACTTTCATGTCAAGATATTGTACCATAGTGTGGGGTTTGCGATACTACAGTAGCCGATGCTATGGTGCCTGCGTAGATATCATGGTTATAAGGATGGCCGCCGAATCTAAAAGCACGAGGCTGAAGCTTCAAAAAGACAAGTAGAGTGGTTGGCAGTGCTAATAAAGCGAAGTCAATTCACAACTTTGTCAAGGGAAGAGACAACAGAGAAGGTTACTCGCAGTGCTTTCTTTCATTTCGACTTCCTCATAAGCGCTATTTCGCTTTAATTCTTTCAAGGCTTTGAGAGAAGGAGGAACAAGATAACTACATGTTTGCCTCCAGTGACTCGTCAACTTTGGTTTTAAAAAATCAGGACAGGACAAAGAAGCGACTGGAACGCTCTGCTAAGAAAGGAAGAAACGATTATAGAATCGATCATCCTTCGATTTACAAAATAGCAAAAACACGTCGCTCGTACATTTCTCAAAATAAATGCCCGCTACATTTGGGGCAGGTTGTACGAAGTCGGGTCTTGGAAGAGTCACATTTCTGATTGACTCCCCCCCCGAGCGAGGAATAGCAACGGATTTATCGGACATGCACCTAAACATAAGGCTAACCAGGCACCTGGACTTGCACGATGCCATTTTATGATGCCTCTATCCTCAGGCGTCAGCAAGGTATACTTGGTGCGCCCTTTAATCGCATGGGAATGTTCTAGAGAGGGCATTTCGTAAACTCCGAGGTCTCTCTTGCCAAGTGCTTCAAGTCGATACAGTCGGTCCCCGATGCTTTCGTCTCTTTATTCCTTTCCAATCCACGAACATGCTGACAAACCCACATTTCATCACACAGAGCAGTGCTCGGCTTGCCACGGTCGATTATGGCTGTGAATGGTATTATGGCTGTAAACAAGGAATCCGTTACCAAAGATGCCATTGGGAGTGCATCACGGGTAATCGAAATGCAGGAATCTACTACCTCGGTCGAATCCTGTCTTCCTGCGCCCATCCCACTTTGCTATCCAGACGGAAGCAAGGACTACAAAGGAGAAACGCCGAGGATAATTGATGCTTGTAAAAGCGTGGGTCGCCGCGTGTCTGCCATAAGCATTTTATCTCCTCCTTCCGGACCTCCTCCGCGGTTATCAGAGGTGTCACGTAGCTATTATTCCAATCATCGGAACCGTGCTTGGGATTCTTGGAAAGCCATCAGATGCAAAAAATGGAAGGAGGTGAGTTTAGGACTTCGAGGATAAGATGATCAAGTGGAGGAATCCACAGGAGGAGAGGATAGTGCATTGAACGAAGGTATGGGCCATCGGTGAAGTCCAGCCTTGCACGGTACGTCTGAAATCGTCGTCATGCATAATTGTGTACTCCTATCATCATGATATCTCACAGATTGAATGGCAGGGCCGCCTGGAGTGGGCATTGTTGAAGCAGGAATGGAAGTGGATCGCGGTATGTGTGTCGACCGTTCTTGTAGAAAGCGCCCCGATTCTCCCTTCTCCTTTGGTTTGCCGTGTGCATTTTTTTAAACAGTGGATGGTTCTTCACAAATTGTGTCCCGAAGTAGACATTTGCGTAGCTCTGGCGTTTTTAAAAGAAATGTCAGTACAAAATATCTCTGCTCTTTCCCCCATCTTCATCTCCCTGTTGATACGCTTTTCGCCCTCCGACCGCCCCTCCGCACACACCTCCTGTTTTCCATCTTGCAGATGTTCTTTGTGGCCGAATATTTTAATCTGATTATGCACAATTTTGTGTACTGGTTGGAAGGAAAAATGTGGGGAGCGTCGGGCCCCCCGCCTCCGTTGATAGACTTGGGCATCATCGCTTTTGCGGGAATTTTCCCCCTCTCCTACAGCTGGTTGGTAGGTTTTTTCTTGTATTTACTCATTGGGATGGTCTTGATCCTTTGTCTGGGCCGCTTGCTTCTGAACAACGTGCCCTGGGGGTGCCCGGAGACGGTGCTGGAGAAGCGAGAAGGCGAAACGGCCGCGCTCCGCACCTGCTGCATTCCCGTTCCCTTCGTCTACATTTGTAAACGGGCCTGTCAAGTCCTCACCATTGGACTGGTCCTCCGCGTCCTTTCCTTCCTCTTCACCTTGGAACCGAACCCAGCCGACTACTGCCACCCTCCCTTTTGGGACCCCCCCGATGCCCTCCTGGAGATTCTGGGACGGATCGAAATTGTGGGCAGCTGCGGAGATTTGCTCTTTTCCGCCCACACCCTGCACGCGATGGCCATGATGTTAACCGTCCTTAGGCATGCGCCCGGCCTCTACCTCGTGACGGGTCTGGCCGTCGCCTCGATGGTCATGGTGGTGATCTCCATGCTGGCCTTCAAGAACCATTACTCGCACGACATCGTGACCGGTAGGGCTCCCTGGGAGGAGAAAGAAGGAGGGAAGATTTATGGAGGCAAGCATGGAGAGGGGCATGGTATGCCATACGTTGTTTCTCGTACTAACCATGTGGCTTTGCCTCATACCTTTCTGAAACGAACCCTTTCCCTTTTCCCCCTTCCATTCCTCTTCTACCGTCCCCACTGCGTCAGCCATATACACAAGCGTCCTCCTTTGGATGCTGACGCCGGAGCCGACCGTCGCAGATTGCGACCTTTTGAAAGTCGAGCTGCCTCCGGGTGACATGTGGGGTGGGGGGAGGTGACTGGGAGGGTAGGTCTTGCACGGAAGAAATCGCAAGGAAAGAGAGCACCACTGAGGGAGGGGAACAAGAAAAGCAAAGCATTGATCTATAGGAACTCTGGCACACGTGGGAAGGGATGACGCACGTCTATTCTTTTCTCTCCCCGCGGGTTGCATGAAGGTACCCTGTCAACATTGCACGCCGAGGGCGACAGAGCATGCTGGGAGATTGGACCTGCGTGCCTCGAAAGACGAAGGGTGGCGCCATAACGCGCGCGTCCACATCCTACGCGACAAGCCGTCGACCACCGATGATTGTCAGCATTGGTATCATGAGGCACCGTACCGGCAGTCCAAATATCCAATGGGCTTGCGTGCGAACTAAGAGTAAAGTCCCCACACCCCATGCAACGTCAAGTGAATTCAGATTCCCGAGCTGTCCCACCTCTAAGTCTCGAACCTCAATTGATCTTCGTGGCTCCCCCTCACGTGACTTCAATCTCCGGGTATTCTTCCCGTGAATTCCATTCACGGAGGGACCCAGGGCGGCCCCTCGTACCGCTCTCTGGCCCTCTTTCCTCGGGGCCGCCCCCCCCCGGGGGATGTTGGACATGTGCGTCTAAGGACTTCTGAGGCCCTTGCCTGCTTTTCGAGCAGGGTGAAAGAGGGAGGGGGGTTCCGGGGCAGCGGGTGCGAGGCTGAGAAATTGCATCGGTGCCGTCGATCTCGTCGTTGCAAGATTAATCTCCGCATCTCATCCTCTAAGCCCCGCAGAAGGTTTCCAATGTCCTCCGTTTCGCCTGGCTCCGGGTATCCTGATGCAGGCAAGGACGGAGAGGAGGGTGGGAGGGGAGACGGAGGAGGGGCGTGGAGGCTGGACAGGTTGAACTCGCTGGGAAAGTGAAGGAAGCGGTTGGGAGGCTGCCGTGCAGCACCTTCCGGGTCCCCTGGCTCCTCCTCCCCTTTGACTGCCTTCTCCCATTTCCATGATAAGACCGGCGATCTCGTCTCAGAGGGTTCATGATTCGTCGCCACCTTGCAATTTAATCCCTTTTTGGGCCGATGCGCCGCACGCAGCGCAGCGATTCTCTTCTTCTCGTTTTCACTCACTGCCACGTCGTTTTCAGAAGCTCGGTTGCGGCAACGACACGATTTTGGCGTAGAACGACGGTCAGAGCAACAGAGTATGGATGGATACAGACGCAGATCTGATCGTGCGCAAGGACGGCAGCATGATGTTGAAAAAGGCACTAGCTCCGCGTACAGAGACTGCATGCGGGGGTAGTGGGCATCCAATGTCAACATAGGGAGCCTAATTGCCAAAGGAGCTGTCTTCCTGTGTAGACAATTTTTATTCTTATAACAAGACTGGAATCTAAGCTGACGATAATGTTTGTGGCTGTTGTTTGTGATTATGGTATATGAAATAAGGGCCTAAATGGGCCATGTAAAGGGGCGTCTCCAAAAGAAAGAAATTCCTTACCACAATGAGTGGAGGCCTCGACCACCATAGCCATCCTCACTGTCATCACTGTCTATCAAGTCCTGCATACTACCGGTCGATGACGTCTCGGATCCGCAAGACATTCCTGTTCCCTGTGAATTTGGGAAATTGTTCGATCAATGTGGGGGCGCTCGCCGAAACGTGTGAAGGAACGAACAGAGGCAGCTGACTTGCCACACACAAAACACTTCCGCGCTCGTCAGTGGAAGGCTGTCTCCAACATTCAAAGAAGGATGTCAATGTAGTCGACATGCGCGATCATGGAGCCCGGTATGGGGACCCGAACATGGGACGCAGGGAAATGAAGCTGGGATAGATGACTATCCCTCACAGGTCTCTCCTTACTACTAGTAACTTTAAGAGCGACAGCTCCCGAGAACAGAATTCACTGCTTGTCTGCTCGACAGACATGTCAGAGAGCCTACATGGCAGTCATCGTCGCATGTACGGTGTGCAGTCAATTATGCATGTGCGATGCTTGTGCCTGCAGTTGCATCTCTCATGTTCGTCCTTTTTTCCAGGTGCTTCCCCGCAGGAGGAAGAATTCCCTACCCGATGGCGTCCATCAAGAGCCCCAAGCGGAGTCCAACAGCAAGCACTTTTGAGAGTTATAGCGGTCTCAAGAACAGTTTCACGCTCAAGCTAGTGTTCCTGGCCATATGTGCATGTGCCTTGGTGGCTGCCGTACACTCTCCGGAAGACGATGGCGTCGATGTGATAGGCACTGCATTGCGCGGGGATCATGGACCTCGCCGAGCGAATACAATGGTGAGCACTGGAAGAAAACAGTCTTAAGATCTGGGATAGCCGGATACGTTTTTCCTACGTGACTTGATAGCCTATTTCTTGCATGATATGACCGGCCCACACGGCAATCATGCATTTTTTTCCTCTCCTCCAACGTCCCTCCCTCTCTCCCTAATCCTCACGGCCTTGTCATCCTTTCATCTTCTTTTTTCATATCAGGAACCTTCTTCCCTTGCCGTGGCGGCACCCCCAGTTGCGGAGGTGCCGCCCGGCCCGGCTCAAGACATCACCCCTGAAGCCCCCCTTCTGTTCCCCGCGGATACGCAGCTCCAAGATTTGACAGGCGCCCTCGTCAATGCGAACGAGGCGCTGGCCAATCGGTCGGTCGCTTTGTATTTCGGGGCAGGCTGGTGCAGTATGACCCGCGCGGCCAATCCAGGAGTGGCGGCGTTTTTGAGGCCCAGAGAGCCGGAGGGCGCGACGCTGGGTAAGAAAAGGAGGGGTTTGTCTGTGTCTGCGTGTTATTCCCTGAGGCATGGACACGAATTTCCGTGTCACGTGGAGGGTGGGTGAAGACGGCATGGCATATCCGTTAAGTGATTGATTCTTCCGTCAGTTCATTCCATGTGCCTCCCTTGCCCTTCCTCTCTTTTCTTCGATTTTTTGCCAGTATTCGTCTCCTCAGACACGAATGCGGAGTCGCTCAATGAGCAGCAAGCATCCAACTTGTGGCCCTTTGCCGTCCCCTTCGACAGCCCCCTCCGCCTGTCTCTCAAGGAGTTGTACGGCGTATGGTCTAGTCTGGAGGTTGGGAAAATTCCCGGCAAGAGACGATCGGCAATTCCGACAGTGATGGTCGTGGGGAAGGATGGAACGGAGCTTGCGCGGTTGGAAGTGGGTGCGCGGGGTATAAGTGAGCTGGACCGATGGAATTATATGGAATGGAAGTGGGAGTGAAGTGAATGAAGGAACTGGGAGTTGGAAGCACGACTACCCAACAGGAATCACGATATGAAGGAAGGAATTCAGAAAAATAGTGTCGCTCTAGTCATTGTACGTTTTCTGCCTTGCAGAGTCCTTTCTTACTCTTGTAGTTTCCAGTCCCACTGCGGTGTCACAACGTTGTGTACGGGTAGTCATTACAGGAGGTTTTTTCGTTATTAAAGTACACTGGGAACACCTGTTTGCGTGCAAAAATTGCCTGCCGTCTCCTCTCCATCTCTCTTCCCGATTGTTCACTTTCCTCGTTGTCCTCGTTTTCGGAGACTCGCTCAAACCGCCTCCTCGTCAAAGCCAGCGGCCTCCCCGCCACTCCCGACACTTCCCTGTCCCCTTGCCGTCCGTTTTCTGGCTCACACAATGCAACCGTGACTAAGGCCTTTAGAATGGTCTGAATGGAAAAGTGGTGAGGAAGATGTCTTTGCGCGTTCAAAAAGAGATGGTTGGGTGGCAGATTGATGTGTCTATCGGGGGGTACAGCTCGTTTCAGTATTTTCCTGCGAGCGCCAACACCATCTTCTTTAGCACCGATTTTTCCCAACTGTATGGCTTTTCTGTGAAGCATGGGACATGCCATCGGGTGGTAACTCATTGGAGCATACGTTTTTCCACCCGCTCAAGTCTCTTCAATATCCTCGTCAAATGCCATGCTTTCCCTCGCCCAACGCCACAGACACAGGCATGTTTTTTCCCATCCACTTATAGGACAACATGACTCGCGGAGCACCAGGGCTAAGATACCTTTGGTATCCACTTTTCCTGTGTGCCGTCCGGATTCTATCCTTTTCCATCGGCACCTCGGTGGGGGATGTGGGTCTCGTCGAGCTCGACGAGCTGAATCTGAGCCCTGTCAAGCATTTGATCGAGGCCTATGGATCGAAATTGGAAAAGGAAGAATTTCAGATGTTCCAGGACAAGGTAATGTGTTCGTTTTCTAGACGGCCGCAACGGTGGAGGAACCAAGGAGAAGGGCGGGTCTAATGGTCGGTCATCTCAAAGCCTCTCCTTCTCCCTCCGTGGCCGCCCAGGTTGCCATCCTCCCGCCGGACGCGGGGGGGCTCACCCACTTTGGGAACATGGCTTTACGCGTCATACAACGGCACATGCACGCGCAAAGCCGTCAAGCGTCAGGGCCTCCTGGGGATGGACAGGGGGGGGAGGAAGATGCTATCTTGCCCGTCCTGCATGTGGCCATAACCCTCTTCCACCACGCGATCAGACTCACGCGTCACAACGGTGCCCTGTCATCGCTCGGTGTCCTCTGGAAGCTCTACCCGTCTTTGATGGAACGAAATTCAGAAATTCGGAAGCTGGGAGAACAGGCGTGGACGGAGGAGGCAGAAGCTAGCGCAGGAGGGAGGGAGGGAAGGCAGGGGGGAGGCGAGGGGGAGGGAAGCATGGGGTATTTCTATTTATGTCAGGCCAGGGAGAGTTTCGTAAAGATGCTTGCACGGCACCATCGGGAGCAGTGTGCCTCCGTCACTCTGGTCTCAGGTTTCGGCCCGGGCGGGGGGTGGACTCGCCGATACGGCCTGGGCGGGGGCGGTTTGGAGGAGGAGGAGGAGGGAGAGGGGGGGAAAGAGGTGCCCCCTCGGGGCCATCCCCACGCCAAGACCACCTGCTTCGAAGGCCAAGAGCTGCTGTGGACCCACGTCCATCCCCCTCTTCCCCTCTCCCTCACCCCCTACCAGCCCCACCCTCCTCTCCTCCCTCCCCCAGGCTCGGGCACCTCCTCCCCCCCCCCGAGCCTTCCCCTCACCCACTCTCTCTTCCTTCTCCGCCTTCCCAACGTCTATGTCCAGGGACCGGATGGGGCCGTCCACGACCTCTACCGCACCCCTCCCCCCCTCTCCCGCACGAACTCCACCAACCGTCGGCACGCGAGGCACAGGAGGGAGGAGAGTCGCACAGAGCCTGCCTCCCCCCCCCCCTGCCACATTTATGCGCCCAGCGCCGGGTGCTACCTGGCCCTCGGATCCCAATTAAGCTACCCGGATCGTAGCCTCCCATTGGTGGGCGCGGCCTCCCTGCTGACTGCTTTCTCGGGCGGCGCTTTCTATTACCACTGGCTGTTGGATTCCCTGCCCCGTTTGCTTTTGTTACGGCAGGCCTTGCTGGAGGTCGGGCCCGAAGAAGGGAGGGGGGGAAGGGCGGAGGAGGACTGGGAGAGGCTGAACATCACCCTGATCGTGCCTCCCTCCGGCCCGAAGGCTCAGTACGTCGACGAAGGTCTGCGCCTGTTGGCCCAAGCCTTGGACGGCAGGAGGGAGGAGCCGGAAGAGGGAGGGGCGGAGGGGGAGAGGGAACAAGGCTTTGACCGACCACGCACAGGTCGACCCCTCTCTTCGTCCACGGAACCGGAACGGATTGTGCCCTGGCCGTTTCAGCCGTTACCCTTTCACTACAACGGCTCGGGGGTCGTCGCTGTTCAAACCCTCTACCTCTACGACTGGGCCCCCGCCCTCCCTCCTTCCTCCCCTCCCCTCCCTCCCCACCTCCGGCTTTGCGCGCCCCCGGCCGGCCTCCGCCTTCTCAGGACCACCCTCCTCCCTTCCTTCCCCCCCGCCCACGCCCGCCGCTCCTTAGTCTGGCTGCACCGGGATCCATGGCAACCGCGCGCGGTGGGAAACGAAGCTGCCCTGCTGCTGGCCTTGCAAAGGCTGGCTGAGACGGAATTGGGCGCAATTTTCCAGGTTCTAGATGGTTCAAAAGCAGGCCTATCTGGGGCCCTGCGCGTCCTCCCTCAGGCGCGGGTGGTCGTCGGTGTGCACGGGGCCAACCTGGCCAACGCCGTTTTTTGCGCGAACGGTACCCGCTTGGTGGAACTCACGATGCAAGAGCCAGAGTTTCGGGAATACGAATACCTGGCTTCGGCGATAGGTTTGATCTACCGACCGTTGGAAGGTCAGGTGCCTGCGAACGGGTTTGAGGACATCGTGTGGGTAAATGAGGAGAAGGTGGTGGCGGCGGTCCGGGCGGCGTGGAGGGAAGGAGGGGAAGAAGGGGGGGAGAGGGAGGAATGGGACAAGGAGAAGGACGAGTTATAAAAGGCCGAATGGAAGGAAAGATAGCATTGTGACGAGATAATGGAGGAAATGTTGTAAATTTAAAAAAAAGCATGGTCTCGAATGGTCTAGGACGCGACCAGGCCTGTCCTTGTGGGTGCAAGGGGCTGCAAGCTCCAACGAGGGAAAAAGGATTGCTTTGAAATTTCTGAGCGATACCGTGTGTACATAGTGTTGATACCCGCATTCGAATGGAACGTGACGCTGTTTCGCACACACATTTCCTCTCATACATTGGACGCTGAGACAAGTCCCTTGTTTCTGCCGCCCTTCCTGCAGGCACTATCCCTCTCTGAAAAAAACAGGACATATCAATAAACTGCGTGCACGCGAGTGATCTCAACTCGCTTTGTTGGTTCCACTTGCATGGCAAAGAGGGCTAGGACCCTAGTCGCTCCGGCCAAGCTCCTGACGCTGCAATGCGCTTCCCCCCATTCAGGGAGGACATATACGGTAACACTCTGCAGTCAAATTTAAGTACATTGGAATAGAATTAATATTGCTCTCGAGAACTTTTGCAGGCAGGTATCAGCACTACTTTTGGCAAATAAAATTGAAAAAATAAGGAAAGGCCAGTATACAACACATACAAAAACGCTCACACGCGCGTCCGGACATTTTTGCGAACGGGAGGACATCTAAAACAGCTCTGGTATACTATTAATTTCAGCATCGGCAGCAATCCACAGCAAGGAGTCAAACGTGATTTCATGGTCCCTGATGTGCGGGGACGTCAGCATAAGCCGGTATGTGGGAGCGAAGACCTTGGGAATGGGGTAAGGAAGGGTACCGGTGTGCGTTGTGCTGTGACAAGGGGGGTGGGAACGAGGAAAGACTTTGTGGAACGTAGGTAGGGTGGCGGAGGGGAATGTGACCATGCTGAGGCTTCCCGATGCCGCGGGAGACGGGCCCAGGGACGAGGATGGGTGCTTGCTCAGCATGCAGGGTGGAGAGACAGCTCCCGGCCTGTTCTTCCATGCGGTGGAGACCTTCGGCGTGTTCCCAAAGACCTCTCAAGCTTTCCTCCTGGGCGATCAGCGCATCTAAATGCCCGACGACCTCGTGACGGAGGTGCCGCAACCTGACCACCCCTTCTTTGCGGACGTCGAAGCCAAAGGTGTCCCAAATCACTTTGGTAAATTTGTCCAACGTCTCGTACACAGACGCCCTGACTTCCATCACCTGTGCCTGCACCTCAGAAAGGGATCTAGCTACTCCTTCCCTGCCCTTCCCGCTTCCCTCCCCGACGCCAGGAAACAGTCCCTGCTCGGAGCTGTTGGTGCTTTGATGCCTCCTTGACGGCCCTGCGACTCTCTCGGCCAATTCCATGCTCAGGGCGGTCAGTTCTTGGTTACGACGACGCAAAGCCCAGCATTCCTCCTGAAGATACCCAGGGATTGGCTGGGCAAGGTTGGATGGCTGCTGGTACTGCATGTGACCATGGTTCGTCGCGAAGGTCGAGTCCTTGGCCGAGAGCCGAGCCCGCCCGTCCATAGGTGGGAAGGCAGGAGCAGCGACTGAGCCCAAACGATTGCGGGTGTCGGGTTGGTTGGCCGGGAGGATACCCGGAAGGGGGCCAGTGTGGGCACGGGCGCAGCTCATATTCGGCCCGCCTGCTCGACTCAGACGGGGCGGCACCGGCGCACTCGCCGAGACTTTCCTAGTGCTCTGGGCGGGAGACATGTAGGCGCTGAGGCGGGAGCGCGTGACCGAGTTGAGTCCGGGAAAGAGCTGTTGGTTTTTCCCCCTCAAAAGCGGGTTCCCTCCATGGGCCCCCGGTCCTCCATCCCCACCGGAAAGGATACGTTGAGAGATAAAAGAAGTGGAGAAGACGGGGTTGGGGGAGGGACCAACAAAGGATAAACCCCGCGCCAGAGTGTCGAGCTGGTAGAGGCGAATTTGCTGCAAGACTTTTATCCCGTCGAAGGTGGTGGGAGATGAGTGCGTCTTGAGATCACAAATTAGGTGGAAGGCAGGCGTGCGGGCAGGCGTGGGAGGCGGTCGTGCCTTGAAAGCAACCTCCCCTATTTCCTCCATCGCCTGGTCTCCCACCTCTCCCTCCCCTGTCGCCTCCTCCCTTGCTCCCTCCCTATCCACTCCGTAAGCACGGGTCCCAGCCTCTTTCCCAGTGTCTCCCAACTCCCCCGCGCCGGTCATCTGCCCACTGTCCTCCATTCTCTCCGTGCCTTTCTCTTGTGTGGCTTTTGTCCCAAACGTTTCGGTGCGATCATCGCTTTTGCCCACTGCCCGGTCCACCCATGCGATCAGCCCATCCAACACCGTCGCGGGTTCCCTCCCTGACAACCGCCTTTGGCAGCCCACCAACTGCGCCAGGTCCGGGGGAAGCATGGCCGCATTCAAACGGATCAAAGGCTTGGCCAACAAGGTTTTACCCCAGGGTAAGGTCACGTCGTCCGTCTTGCCTAGCCGGAGGGAGGCTTTGAGCTCCCGTTCCACCTTGTTCTCTGCCACCCGCGTCAAGGTCGCCCGGTTGACGGCCGCCACCAGCCCATACACCGATTCCACGGCGCTGTTCACGTATTCCGGGGTCCTTTGGGCAGGACCGGGGACATTTTTGACATCTCCACCTTCTTTCCTTTCCACCTGGCCGTTGTTGCTGTCCGTGCTGCCGGAATTTTCGGGGCTCCTGCTAGAGCTTGACTGCGCGTGGCTCTCCGCTTCTTCCGTAGAAGAAATCGCCGCCGCCGCTGCCTTTCCCCCCGTCTTTTTTTCGCAAATTATCTGCTTCTCTTTACCACCTTCGGGGTTGGTACCGGTGGTGGCCTGCGGGTGGTTCGCTCGATACTCCTCTGAGAGGTGAGGGCCGATCTGGGTCATGGTTTGGATGACGGCCAGGGCGGCGGCAAGATCGCTGAAGCGACCCAGGTTGTGGTTGAGCGTGGGAGCAGGGAGGTTCAGGATGGACAGTGTTCGTTGTCCCGTGGAGGGCGAGGTAGGCTGAGGGGCAGCGAGGGAGGACGGGGAGGGGTTGTTACTGGAAAGAGCGGCATTTAAAAGGCCAACCAGGTCTTGGATGGCGAGCGTGAATGCCTCGCGCGCGAGTTGCTTCAAATCCCGTTCCGACGCCCCGACCCGTTGGATCTCAACTTTGGTCAGTTTGCTGGGGAAATTCAAAAGTTCAAAAGTCCAGTAGAGGGACAAGGGCAGGGGCGCGGAGGCTTTCGAGAGGACGATGGAGGCTGCCATGGCACGGAGGACACGGACGGCGTCGGATTTTCCGACACCGACCGCCTGGAAAGAGGTCCACAGGGCCTCGAAGGTCTTATCCCCTTTCTTCTCATCCTTGGTTTCGGTCCACAATTGCGGTTCTTGCAAGGGCAGGGAAAGGGAGGAGGACAAATCGCTCAGGTCCAGATCTTTCAAAGCTGTGGCCGAGAGGGAGGCGCCGTTCACGGGCATGGGCGGCGGAGGGCTTCCCCCGCCTAGGGCACCGGTGTAGGTGTGGGAAGAGGGAAAATAAAGGGTGCCGAGACCCACGGGATAGGGAACACCAGCTTCCACCCCGTCCATCCCCAGGGTCTCCGTCCCTGAGGCGCTGGCGAGTGCGTCCCTCAACGCGTCATACTTGGCGGGGTCGCGCTCGATCATGAAAATGTCTAAGGCAGCGCCTGCCAAGGTACCAGTCAGACGCGTGCTGTCCTGGTCCTGGCTTTCGGGGGGTGTCTGAAGATCGATGCAAAAGCTAATTTTCAAGGGAGAAGAGAGCAAGGCCGCGTCCTCCAGTACCAGGAGAGTGGATAGGAGGGATACCGCGGCCGAGATCCGCCGGACTAGGACAGGAGCGTCAGCTTGATAATGCTCAAAAAGCACTCGTAACATCTGGGACCTGGTGTCGTTGGCTCCCGAAAATCCGCCGAGGAGCACCAGGCATTGATGGGCGTTGGCAGCACGTGAGTGGAGGGCGTGAAAGGCAGCGTGCAAAGCGTCGCAGGGATGTAGGCTCGTGCCTCTGTTTGGGTTCCATCGCTCGTCCAGACTATGCTGGCAGGTGGAGGGAGAGGCAGAGGAAGGAGAAGTCCACATGGACGATGAGGTGTGGAAGGAGGGGACGAGGCCCTGGGGCGAGTCTTTTCCCTTCCCTTTCTCGAAACTAACGACGGTCGGCCCGCAACGTTGACATGATCGGCCTTGCATGACACTGACGCGGATGCCTTCGAGCAAATGAGCCTCATGAAAGTTTTTCAGGTTTCCCAGGTTGTCCGCACAGGTCAGCATTTGGTGGACGTGGGACTGAGGTAGGGCACGAGGAAGGTGTCCGCCGAAACGATCATCCGCGAGGTGCCGCATCTCCTCCCACCCGACCCACCGCGTCGCCTCCTCCTCTTGATGGTATGTTTCATCCGCACTTGGTCTCTCGACTTGGTGTGGCTCGGCTCGGACGCGGAGGCCTTTTGTGTTATCGACTGCAAGCAAGGCAACCCGCTCATACCCGTCGCAGGCATGTGGAAGAAAAAGATAACTATCCGCCTCCTGCAGCAATTCTTCGGCCTCTGTAACGAGTGTTTCACACCACGAATTCATCTCGTGTTCTATTTAATGCTCAGAAGGCCACGCTGTTACCGTAGGGAGCCAAGAATGTCCTAGTCTACACGTCCAAATTAGCGCCCTGGACGCGTCCTTCCTCCAAAAATGTAAACGACGGCGTCACCTATCAAAAAGAATCACCACGTTGCCTGTGTTATTATATTTACTAATGAGTATACTGAAAGTGAATGAGATTTTTTGAAGAAATTGTGATGCTCGGGAAAGATGGTATCGAATGATGGAACGCGAAGCATGCATGCCACTTTTGACCAAGCAGGAAGAATGGCGATAAAGCTGCTCAAGGGCTTCAGCATACTAATATCGACAATTGCTTGAGTAAAAGCAGATGTAAAAAGCTCTATATCTATTACAAACGCTTCTCTGTGGAGGAGAGGCGAACTCGAAGACAGTCGAGCTTCAATTAAGTGTATAGTATGTACTCCTTATCGACTTTTCCATGCAAGAGCACTTGTGCAGTGAAGAAATATGTTAGATCCTTCATGCTCGTGACTTTCCTCTGACTTCTTTTTGCCAGTAATTACCAGCAGACGGAAGAAGCGATAAGAAGGCCTTTGTTCTATGGTGCGACTTGCCGTTTAATAGAGGAACGCGTTGATCATGTCACGTATCGTACGAACACGTGCACAACATTCTATCTTTGTTAGTTTTTCTTGCGAAAAATCGAATAAAGTAGCTTGATGATTCGTAGACGCCGGAATCATTCCAAGATCTCCAATTAAAGATGGTATCAGGGAAAGGACGAGGTGCGAAACGATGCGCCTCTTCACCAAGAAGAAACGATTTTCAAATTTGAAAATGACGTGAAACGGCTGAAGATCGCGAGATACGCTTCAGAACGAAACGAACTGCAGTGTAATACAAGAACGAGGAATCGCCATGAATAGCAACATTTTTTAATGCACAAATATTAGACTTTAGAATTATGGGCGGAATGATCTTAAATTGAAGGACAGGCTCGCGCGCTTTAAAAAATTGCAATGAGTGAGGCAATAGTGAAACTCGGGGTAATATTTTTGGGTAGTGAGAATATAGAGAAAGAAAAACATTTCTATATTTTCTGGCTTAGCCGTGATATACATTATCTTAAGACATACGCGCGCCTCAACAACCATCTGCTAGCCCACGGCCGAATGGTAGACATGCTGAAAAGTGACCTCATTCTTTATGGCGCGAAAGATGTATGTCGTCCTCAACGCCTCATCACACGAGTTGAATGTAATCGAAAGGAAGATCGACTCATGAAGGGTCCATTTTCCAGTTCGTGTGGATCGATTTCGAATAACATTGTCCTACCTGTCCAATAATATTAATGTAATAATAGAGGATGCGCTGAGGTCTGCGAGAAGCCCGCTCAGCGAGGAGCTTTGAGCGAGATGACGGGAGGATCGTGATGATGGACGGCCCTGTGTCTCCCCACGTCCGAGAACAACACGGTCTCATTGATAATCAATCAAACCGGCTGATATCTATCATTGACGTCGACATTTTTTTTCTTAGAGGTGGGTAGGTTTGTTGGGACGGTGATTTTATCGCCACGACTCGACACACTTTTGCACGGGATCATCCCCCTTCCAGCCCCTTTCCTGCGCTTGGTCCATGGCCCCTCCTTCTGTTTACGACCCCGGTCTCCTAGAAGCACACATTGAATCCTTGCGAAAAGGACAAATTTTACCTGAGAACGTAGTGTGGAGTTTGTGCGAAAAGGTAAGAATTTACGAAGGTATTGAAGAAAGGGCTAAGTAGGAGAACAAGACAGTGTAAGGAGAAAGACATCATTGAAGGGCTGAGGTACCACGCGAATGAGAATAGGATGCAAGTCCACTTCCAAATAAAATATGATACAAATAACATAATTCGATGAAGCATGTTTGCGAGAGATAATTATGACTAGGAGAATCTTTACGGATTTGGCGGCGCTGGTGTGGCGAATGATGATCCAAATTGCCATGACGCCACTGCTCTGGGCATCTCCGTGCCTTTTTCAAACATTTCCGGCTTTTTTTCTCAGGCAAAGGAGATTCTTCAAGAGGAGAGCAATGTGCAAGCAGTGCAGTGTCCCGTCACAATATGTGGGGACATCCACGGACAGGTGAGGGGGGGAGTTAGGGTTAGGCAGGGAGGGGGGGAGTTAGGCAGAGCGTCGACGCTGAAGCTACTCAGTAGCTGTTCAGTGTGTGGTGACGGTCACGTGTGGCATCCTGATACTAGAACATGAGCGCTCAAATGCCAAACATGTTGCGAACGGCTCAGAGCGGGCGTCAAGACCGGGGGCTGCCTCCCCCGCCTCTCCCTCACTCATTACCCCTTTCTCTCTCTCTCTTCGCTCTCCCTCCAACACCCAGTTCTACGACCTCCTGGAGCTTTTCCTCATCGGTGGGGACTGTCCAAACACCAACTACTTGTTCATGGGCGATTACGTTGACCGAGGCTTTTATTCGGTAGGATGTTGGAGGGGGAGTAGGAAGATGGGAGGGCGAAAGGGGGTTGAGCGTACCTGTCATGGTCGAACGGCGGTCTATAAGCACGTCTTCTCTCATTAATCCCTTGATTCCTACGACCACGGGGCTCTGCTTGGGTGTCCGTGAAGACGACATCGTGCATGCTCCTCCGATCATCCGCGCCTTCCTTCTTATCTCCCTCCCTTCTTGCCTCCATCCCCTCTTCCTTCCCTACCTTCTTCCTTCCCTCCCTTTTTACTCGGGGCAGGTGGAAGTGGCTTCACTCCTGATTGCGCTCAAGGTCCGTCATCGACATAGGATCACGATCCTACGGGGGAATCACGAGTCTCGGCAAATCACTCAGGTGAGGAGGGGAGGGAGTGCGGGACGGAGGGAGGGGGGGATGGAGGGCGGAAAGGAGGGAAAGGGGGGCACGGAAGATATGGAGGCGAGTGTGTGAATCGCCAAGAAAAGGCCACCATTGACGTGGTAGAGAATAAGATGAGAAAAAGACGGGTACACTTAGGTGTAATAGATGATGCCCTCTCTCTGTAGCCGTGACCGACCATCTTTCTCCCTCCCTCCCTCCCTCCCTATCCCTCTCCCTGCAGGTGTATGGCTTTTACGACGAATGTCAGCGGAAATACGGGAATCCCAACGTCTGGAAGGTAGATCATTCCTTCCCTTTTCCCTCTTTTTTCTCGATGCTCCACCGCACAGCCCCGTCCAATCCGTCCCTCCCTACCCCTAAAAAATCGGGCCGACGATGGGAGGCAGGTGCGTGGCGAACAAGGGACCAGGGCAATGCACGATGTAGGGTTCTAGAAAGTTCTTGATGA